>ML777750.1:80592-103283 GCA_009831015.1 Picea engelmannii
ATATATATATATATATTTTAAATTTAAATTTTTTATAAAAAAAAAAATAAAACAAATAAATAAATATCTTAAATTTTAAAATTTTAAAAGGAATGTAGAGAGAAAAAAAAAATTAAATATAATACAAATTAAATGAAATTGTTATATATAGAATATTCAATTAGAATATAACACAAATTAAATGAAATAAATCTAAAATATGTAATTATTAAAAAAATAAAAATAAATATTTTAAATTTAAATTTTTTATAAAAAAAATAAAACAAATAAATAAATATCTTAAATTTTAAAAGGAATGTAGAGAGAGAAAAAAATTAAATATAATACAAATTAAATGAAATTGTTATATATAGAATATTCAATTAGAATATAACACAAATTAAATGAAATATATAAGATGAATTTAAATTAAAAAAAGAATTTTTAAAAGGAAAATTAAATTTAATTAGAATATATCACCAATTAAATTAAATTAAATTATATATATATATATATAAGTATTTGAAAATTCAAATTCTTTTTCAAATACTAAAAAATCATCATAAACAAAATTCAGAGAATTGATAAAAACATAATTCAAAGAATTTGATAAAAGAAAAAGTTATTTTTTATTTATAAAAATATGATATTATATGCATCCTTTTAAAATAAAAATAAAAAAAAACAAGAGGTTGACATTTATTCCATGATTTTTTGGATTACATAAAGAGAAGTAAAATTTATTTATTATAGAAAAATGTCAAAAACAAAATTGTAAAAGAATTTGGGATATTTTAATATACCTATAGATATAGGCATTGAGAGGGTTATTTTAATTTACTTATAGATATAGGGATTTGAGATGGTAGAAATAGGAGGAAGTCTAGAAAGTCTAAAATTCAACAAGAAAAATCATGATGATAATGATTTTTTTCAAATGGAGAAAAGAGGAAGCATGATGATGATTAATAGTTTGATTTTATTGTAAAATGTTCAAACAATGAAGGTTCTTTATTATAAGCATTCGAGAGTGATGAATAATTAAGCATAAACCCTTAAGAGATGGGCCCATACCTAAGTGAACATGATCCTTTATAACCTTGTAAAAATGTGATATGTTAGAATGAATGAAATTAATGAAATTATCATAACATGGATAAAAGGTCTTTGGATTTGTAGAGGCATGATTCCAATGGGTACATAGCTATATCTTAATAGCATTCATCTCAATTATGTTAACATTAGTCGAATAACTTTCCAACCTGGTAAAGGAATCACGTAGGGTGAACCCCTCTTATCATATCTATTCATTTTACTGTATCTCAGTTTCATTGTAGGTTTCAAGATGCATCCATTTTATAACCAACTCTACCTACCTTACGATGTAATGTGAATGAGATCTTGATCTTTCACAAATGCTTGAATTCTCTAAGAGCATAGGATATAGAATAGATTGTATTCTCTGTTATTTTTATCTTTGTGAAATTGCAACCATAATCATCCCACACATGACTTGAGCCTACTATGCTTTTCTACAATGAATTACAATCTCTTCTCCAAAAATTCACTAGATTTGCATCAACAAGAAACCATACACATTAATTAATAGTATATATCTTGCAATGTGTCTTCGACGATCCCATGGGTACTCATCACTAAATATACCTTAATGAATATTAATAAAAATTAGTCAAGTTTAGTTAAGATTGAAGTAACTGGAAAAAGTCGTGATAATTGGAAATTTAGTACCAAATATTGTGGTTGATCCTAATAGCATGTAATTCAACGATGTATGCCATATAATAGGGTTGAAACAAATCCATTTCTAGGGCCAAAATAAATCCATGAAGGAACCATATCAATACGAAATATGATCGATTTCATGTTTTAGAGTTCCTTCATCAATCATAGTTCTTCATTCGACAAATTTCTAATTATTCCTTCGTCAAAGTTCCTGTATTGACTATCAATTAGAGTTCCTTCATCATAGTACCTATCAATCACAAGAAATCTACCCAATGGAAACTTTGGCTAATTCATCTATGTTCTTTCATTTACAGATCCTTAGTAGATCAAAGTTCTTGTCGATCATAGTTATTTTCCTAACCAGAAACTTTGACCAAGGAACTAGAACGTTGACTAACAAGAACTTTGATGCAGGGAACTATGACCAATGGGATCTTTGATATAGGGAAAGCTTGAATTCTAAGGAAATTTGGCTAGGGAACTATGAACTATATGATTGACGAGAAATATGACCAACAAAGGAACTCGGATAAAAAATAAATTCGATAAAGGAACTATGATCGATAAGCATTGTCGGCAAAGGAACTATGACCAATGAATTATGACTAGAAAATTTGATGAGGGAACTATGAACTATATGACCATCATGAATTATGACTGACAAGAACTTTGACCAAGTTCCTCTTTTTGTTCCTTCATCCCATAGGAAATTTGACCGACAAAGGAACTTTGATAGAAAAAGGAACTCTAACTGATAAGAACATGAGGGAACTATGACAAACAAGAATATTGGTCAAAGTTCCAGGGAAATTTCTTGACCAAGAACTTTAATTGATAGGAAATATAACCGACAAGAATCGTGACTAAAAGGAACTATGAACAACATGAAATTTGACCAAGAATCATGATTGATCAGAGTTATAGAGAATTTTCCTGAAAAGGAATTCTTATCGATAGGAAGTTTGACTGAAGGAACTATGACCAAGGCACTGTAACCAAGAAATTTGACCAGGTACATATGACTGACAAGAAATTTGACCAGGTACATATGGCTGACAAGAAATTTGACCAATGGGAATTATGATTGATAAGAACCTAGACCAAGTTCTTGTTTGTGTCCTGATAGGAACATTGTTAAGAACTCAGTCATAGTTCTCATCAGTCAAAATTATTATTGATCATAGTTCCTATCATTCATACTTATTATCGATCATAGTTTATAGTTCATGTACCTATATTAATAGGAACTTAGAATAGGAACTATGACCGGCATGAACTAGAATCAAACTTCATCAGAAATTTGATCATAGTTATTCTTGGTCATAATTCTTATCGATTAGAATTCTTATCAGCCATAGTTCCCTAGTCAATGTTTGTGTCAACTATAGTTCCTATTAATCATAGTTCTTGTCGATCAAGTTTCATTGGTCAAAGTTACTTGGTAATAGTTCATTTGATTAATGCTCCTTTTGATCAAAATTTTCAGTTAGTAAACTTCCCTAGAACCTTGATCATGAAGGATTCTTGGTCAAAGTTTGTGTTGGTCTTATTTCTTTAGTCATGGTTCTTATTGGTCAAAGTTTGTATCAATCACAGTTCCTCGTTAGGAAAGTTCCATGGAACTTTGACCACGAGAATCTCTAACTAATGTTCTTGTCATTCATAGTTCCCTCATGCTCTTATTTGTCAAAGTTCCTTTGTCAATCAAATTTCATGTTAGACAAATGAACAAGAACAAGAAATCAGTCAAACTCCTTATCGATCATAATTCCTAACAATCATATAGCTCATAGTTCCCTCTTTGAAGTTGCAAGTCACAACTCATTGGTCATAGTTCATGTTGATCATAGTTTCTTTATCAAAGTTATTGTTGATCAGAGTTAGTTTGTTGGTCGTTGTCGACTCCGTTTTTGTCATAATTCTCCACCCAATAAAGTCAATATTTCTCTAATAATCCATGTCCATCCATACCATAAACCTTCACTAAACATCATTATTTAATATTATATATCCATTGTAGTTAATACATCGTTTTTCTATGTTTTTAGTGATTAAAGAAGATTATATCATAGTTTTGTTGATGATGGTTCATGTTAAGAATTCATGCATATCAAGCATCTTCTCCAAGTGATCTTCAACATTAAAATTGTTCTTACATTTACAATGGTCCTCATTAAGCTTCAATTTCCTACATAGGCCACAGTTGTTAGTATGAAAGAAAACTAAGTTCATTTCTTGTTCCATCATGATCATCATTATTGTACCCACAGTTCCCGTACCCGATATTGTAGCTTAGCTTATTGGTGCATCTTTGGGAAAAAATCGAGAACATGGGTTTTCTTCGCAGCAATGTCGGCATGCTCTCATGTGTGTCAGAATGCACCTGGGTTGCACGTGTGGACCTCCAACTCGGAAATAACAATTCATCTCAATTTGGTAGCAGTTTTCAAACAACAGATTTCCACCTCAATTTTTGTGCAAATGAAGATGAATCTGAAGAATCTGAAACATGGGTTTTGTTCCCAGTATGGAAAATTGAGTAACATGCAAATGGTTTTTCAAAATATGGAACGGTGTAGGATATATGGTAGGATATTCAACGCAAATCTGCCCAAATTGCAGTCAAACCCATATTTTCATGATTTGTTCTAAAATTGTAAAAATTGTTTTCCAAACTTGGGGATTTGGTTTCATCCACTCCTCAATTGATTTTTTGTATAAGAAGAGATTCATAGGGGGGAGAACATGGTTGAGGAGATATGAACCCACCTTTGTAATTTCATGAATTTGATTCCAATAATAAAGAGTTGAATGTTTATGTTGTAGATAAAAATACTTTTCTCATCAATATAAGCTCTAGTCCTGATCCATGGTATTTATATGCTTGTGAGTGTATGAATTTCCATAGCTCACTACCAGGGTTGGCAAGATCCCACCAATCCCAGGGATTTCAAGCTAAGTTATCTCTTTAACTTATTTTAGTTTGTTACATCGATTTCCTTCTTGTGTTACAGATGTTAGTTTAAAGATTGAATTGCAGATTGTGTGTGTGTGTGTGTGTGTGTATTTACAATATTTCCATTTGTTTGAATGAGTGGTAATTTATAGATATTGAATTACGTTCTGGGAGAGAAACAACTTTAATTTGAATTACATAATCAATCTCAAATCACATCTAGGGTTTGACTTGTTGTTGGTACGTTAACTCTACTATGATTTTTAGAGAACGAATCTTGAATCTATGAGTCATTTTGATGTTCTATATTGTTGAGTTTCTTGTGGTGAATGCAACATGAACAGTTCTGGGTTATGTTCAATCATTTAACTTATCAAAGGATTGGCCAATGATTTAAATATGAATGAGTGTGTTCGAAACAATGTTGTGAGGTCAAACATGGGAAGTTAACAATTATTATAACGCTTGCTAAGGTCAATGAATGTATTGAGTAATATAATTGAAACTCTGATGAAAGTCATTCTATCATAAAGACAAGAAGCTTGATGAACGAGTGCTACATTACTAAAAAATATCACATCCTTGCTTCAACAAGTTTGGTTGTTGTTTTATTTTAATATTGTTCCTATAGCATTAAACTATAATTTGCATAGTTGATTGCAAAGGTTTCCAACTAAGAACAGTCTCAAGATTTGTATTAATGAGTGATATGATTTGTCAATGTGTGAACTCCGGAGATAGTTCATGGTACCATCTGCATCTTTTTTAGGAGACAAGTATTTATCTTTGAGTGATTTGATATTTGTTTGAAATTATTGTTGAGTTTTCCAGTCAATACAAGTTTTATAGTTTTGTTCATTATTAGATCACACAGTCTGGTAAAGATCAATTTAATCATTAACAGAGTGACATCCAAATATGGATATGTCTTGAGACTCTTTGTGAGAATTGATCCCAACAGATTGTTTATTGCTTTCCAGTAATTCTCGTTATTATTTTTATCGCACAGTTAATACTAAATAGTGCATGACAAGTTGAGTAGCTATGTATGAACAAATTGTTTGCATAAATGAAGTGCAGTGTCACCATACGTCCCTTGTATTAAGAGTATTTATTTTGGGCTAAGTGTTGGATTCTCTATTCATAAGCTTTCACTCTAGACTAAGAGATTCAACATAATATCAATATCATCAAGTGGAGATTTGATATCCTTCTAGCTAACTGATTAAAAGAAACAATTAGATTAAAACGTGTGACCATAGCTACTATTTGGTTATATTAGTCTTTGAAAAGTGATTAGGATTCTTATTGTCATATCATGAATACTTAGTCTCTGAAGGTGAAATATTATATCTCGGATCTTAAAAGGAGATTTAACGAAATGAACTAATTACTAGTCTTTGTTGTCAAGTTTTTTGCCAGTGTTTGTGATAATTTGGTGTGTGAACCATTAACATATACAAATTGAAAATATGGATGAGAATAGACCATATAACATGATCATGCATACATCATATACCTATGCATGACATATAAAAAAATTCCATCTCTGCTCATACTTGATATTTATTCTGTGGATGAAGTTAAGATTTGCTTGATGACATTTTGATGAACGATTGGTTTGAAGTGTGTTTTTATTTCCTTCTCAAAAGTTTGTTTGTTGCATTCCAAAGTAAATTTTGTCGACATTAGTAGTTAGCATAGGTGAGAATAGCCTTTGATCCCACATTTCATGTGCTTGCATCTCTAAGTTTGCGAACCTCCCGGATTGATAGATTAAATGTCGAGGATTTATACATATAAGTAACCCAACATTTTTGGCATCGTTATCAGGGAGGTGCTAAAGGGATTACAGCATACGTAGGTTGTTTTCACAATTTTATTATTTGGTGTGTGATCTGGTTATAATTTCAACTTGGGGGAGGAGAAGCTGCAAGACGCAAAGGTGCCCTTACTTCAGAATTTTTGAAGGGGTTCTAGCTAGACACATTCACTTTGGTGGGTTCCTCATTTTTTTATTTTACGCAAGTTTGATTTGTTTTAGTTTGATTCATGAAAATAAGGGAATCCTAACTTGTGTGAACAGATAACTTGGTGACAGCAGGATCTTAGTGGCACGGTGGCACTTTGAGTACATGATCAGTTTGATTGCATTTGCTTTAAGTTTGTTTCCTTTTCATTTCTTCAATATTTTTAAATTTTTTGGAGCTGTAAGATCCCTCATACACTAACCCTTATGCAAGACATGACCTACCAGCTGGAAAAATAAGGATGCTCAAGAGTCCATTGAACAAAAGAGAAAATTCTACTCCAAGAGATTTCTCAAATCCTAGTAGCAGCCAGGATCTCTGCCTCTCAAGAAGAGAAAATCTTGACAACAGTCAAGAACATACATGTACTCCAGGAAGTGATAGACAACCAAAATTTCCATGAGCCACGTCTAGAAGCTCCCCCTGATCATCCTTTCCAATTTACATAGGAGATTAGAATACCATGTACTACATCCAATGGAGAGCAGATGGTACAACCTGAGACCGAGGAATTTCCACCATGCCCATCATCATATCTTGTATGCATCCAAGAGACCAACCATTTGATAGTAGAAGATTTGTGTGGCACAGTAAATGAGGATATATAGAGTGGTCCAAATGATTAAGTGGACCAATAGTATCATGACTATATCGAATGTTGGTTCTAGACAACTATCAAGTCAAAGCACCACTTTCTTTTTCACCAATTAATGACATATTATCATTCGAAGTAGTTGATATCTCATGCTCTAGTATACATTAAAGCATATTTTTCAAACTTCAGTATGTGTATGTTTGTACTCAAGTTATGCACATGGCTCCACTAGAAGTACTCCTAATCTTGAGCAAAGGGTTTCTTTTTTTAAGTAGAGTAATACATTGTAATAAATAAAATAAATAGAATAGTAAAGAGAAAAATAAGTCTAGTTGTAAAAACCGGGTAATTGGCGCAACTAGACGTGAATCTTGTTTGAAAAACAGGACTCCTAGCGGGCAAGATTCACAATAATATATGTAAGTTAATCTTTGTTCAAATCTTGTATTGTATTCTTCAAATCATTTATGTTTTGCACTCGCGTTGGATAATGTGGAATTCCTTAAGGTTCACCTTCCAATGAATCATGTCCCATCGACATAAGCACATCATCAAGGAACAAGGTTAGAGTCATTTGTAGTACCATGGAGTTTAAATTCCTCAATGGTAGACTTCCTCGTTGAAGACAAGGGGATACATCAATGTCTCTTGATCCTCATAACCTACAGGGGAATCGACATCAACACATCTATTTCTACCTGCTTGGTTGTACTCTATTACCTTGATGCTCATTGACATCATTGGTGAGTGGCCTCACGTTTGTTAACAATTTCCATTATTGAATGGTAATCCAACGAATTTTTTCCATGTTTGACTTTAAGAACATTCATTCACATGGACTAACCTGTACATACATGTGGATAAAGGATGAAGACTATATGCTTTCATGGTATCAACAAAAGCTTGCAGTAGTTTATTTTCTCGTAGCAGCTTGTAAGGTAGCTAGAGAGGTAGTGGTGGGGCCCAGAGGGCCCATAGTGTTAATAGTGGAGGTCATTCAATGTAAGGTGGACTAGGTCCACTATATTATTAAATAAGGCCCACTATGGTAGTTAGATATAATAAATGTAAGAGGACTTCTTAGAAGGTTGTGCTCTGATACCACTTGTTAAGAACCCAATACTGAATACAAAAGCACCACAACATATATAGAAGAACAATATGAAAAATATACTTTATTACTATCAAACCCTTGAGGTAGGGCAACACCATACAATGGATCCTATTATGGAAGAGATCCTCTCCTGTTCACTTGCCTCTTCGAGGGGGCATCCTCCTATTGAGCTACCGCTCCACAATACAGTAGTTCTCTTCATGTCTCATTACATTGCTTGAACCCCTTTATATAGTGCTACCATCACCTAAGAACATTCTAGAGGAGGAATCTTCTAGAAGTAGAACCTTCTAAGAAGTCCTCTTACATTTATTATATCTAACTACCATAGTGGGCCTTATTTAATAATATAGTGGACCTAGTCCACCTTACATTGAATGACCTCCACTATTAACACTATGGGCCCTCTGGGCCCCACCACTACCTCTCTAGCTACCTTACACAGCTTGTTCCAAGAAAAGATGGCCACTTAGCCTTAAGAAGTTTGCATGAGGGCATGCAAACCCTTGGGTTTGGGGGAGATCTTCAAATTCCTTCCATATATTTAGATTCTTGGCAGCATCTCCAGCATTTCCAATTCATCTCAACTAGTTTTTCCTCCCTTCCTTCAACATGATTCAGTTCAACATCTTTCATCAGATTCATCTCTCATCGGCTTTAGTTCTCTCTCATATTCTCAATAGTTCTTAGCCTTTCTCACCCTAATATTCAACATTCAGCTAGCATACATCATCCCCACACAAATTAGCAGCACATGATGGCATTGTTGCATAAAAGGTAACATGAGGTAAAGCATGTATAAATCTCTTAATTTACTAAGAATTTGGAAAAATGATGCATAGCCACTCCACATTCCACTACACATCATCACCACTTACAAAGTACCATCACCACTACTTAGTAACCTTCCATTTTCACTCCATCATTCATAATAAATCTATACTCTAACCATAAGACCAAGCAATGAGAAGGAAATATGTGGTATACAAGTACAAATACAAAAAGCAACATTCATAGTGTATTCTCCTTATACATCATAAAACATTACCAATTTCATCATCTAAATGTTTTGAATAAGAGGATGAAATCATTGTTAAGATGAAAGTCCACAGTAAAATTTGTGTCTTAAGATGAAAGTCCATAGAGTATAAAAGTGCCCAAGTTCATATTCATGTTGGAAATACTAAGACAACTGAGAGGTGGGGGATGAATCAGTTGTTATTGTTCTTAAACAATTTTATGCCTATTAAAATGTTATTAACCTTCTTCAAGTTATCATCAAGATTATGCAATTCATGAACAACAGAAATAATAAACATCAATCACACACATGATATACACAGAGACAGATATTCATGAGGAAACCCATAAAGGGAGAAAACCTCTTATTCTTGGAATGATAGGCAGTCTTTTATGTTCTGTACATCATCAATCTTTGAGCACCAACTCAAAATGAGGCTTCAACCTCTTCTTTAACAAGTTGCAACTTTCTAAGAGCACCAACCCTCTAGTTTCTCTAGCACCCACTAGAAGGAAGCACCAACTCCTTTAGTGTTCCAACACTAACTGGATGGAAGCACCAACTTCCAGTCACATAGGCACCAACCTGTATAACAGAGAACAATGGTTCTCCCTTGCACCACCCTACCACCCTGGTTTTTCTAGCTGCAACCAGATGGAAGCTACAACTCCCTGTGTTCAAGCACCCACTTGAAACTCTAAGGACAATCGTCCTCCCTAGCACCTCCTTACCACCCTGAGATATAAATATTTTCTTTCTGAAAGTTATTGCAGTGATATAGTATGTATCAATGGATTACCAGTCTCATCATTGCTCTGGTCGGATGCATCAATGTCTTGTTGTTGCTCGCATCTTCTTGCGCACACCTTGTGCATATTCTCTTCTACCTTTTATGCTATGTGTTGCCTCTGCATATTATACACTGCACCTTTGATCTCCACTTCAGGTACAACGCAACTTCTCCTCCTAATCCCATGCATGACTATCGAAAAAGCACCTTGTACTCTATGTTTTGCATGTTTTTCTCACGTTGAGTCCTCTGCCTGATCATCATTCGAACACATCATTTTCCCTGGCAGTTATACTATATATGTTCATCGTCAGTCGCAGTTATCCAAATATTCTTTGGCTTCTCTAGCAGTCGCAACTCTTCGTCTTCTCTGTCAGTTACAACCAGTCAATTATGGCTTCTTTGGCTTCTATGCCCCTTCCTTCACGTGACCATCGGTGGTGAATATACGCCTATTCAAAAGGTGCTTCGCGTTCTTGTTCTAGCGAGCACTAGCTCCCTTTTTTTCTTTGATATGACCTTGGGTGATGAGCTTCATGTGACCACATGATTGGGGCACGTCCATGGGTGGTTTGAGGGCAACCCTCTTTTCGCCCCACAATTCACTACAGAGATCCACGTATGCCTTTGGCGATATCGTGGTTTTGATTGTGGCCCACTTATGAAAAATTAAGACACGAGCATGTTCCAGCCCCGCAATGTGATGGGACCGTCAATCTCACGATCTTGATAGTGCTCCTGAATTGATGGTTCAGATCTGTTCTCTCAAGTCTGTGGATCAGATCTACCCTTTCTAAATCAATAGCTGAGATTTACTTTGCGATCTGGGCTCCGGGAGTTTCAAATCTCAAACCTTGCTTTTCCCATATGCCAAACTTCTGGAGTTGACAATCCACTAACACGTGTCCCTCTCAGATCAATGGTCGAGATCTCCTTCGGGTCTCCGGACTTCATAGATTTTGAATCTCAACTTCTCATTTCTTCTGACTGAATATCTTCAGAAATGGAAGATCTACTGACAAGAGTGAGACGTGTAGGCAGTGTAGTGGGGTGTGGAGGAAAAGTGCGGTAGTGGAGTGTGATGTGTAGTGGGTAGTGGAGTGTCACATCGGAGCGCAGAGGTGGTATGTATGAGTGGTTTGGTAGTTTACTCGGAGGGGGGATTAGGCGGTAAGTGGTAATGAGTGAGGGGGCTCCAAGTTAATAGGAAGGTGACATGTATGAGGGTCCCACATGGAAAATACCACCAACTCAAACACCCCCCCCCCCCCATGGTTAAAGGCAAAAAGATCGGGGGGGTCCGGTATGCCATGTCAACCGTAGATCTGAGTCCCAGATTCTCGACCGCTGAGATTAGTGCGTCCTTTTATTAACTTATCCTGTCCTTCCACTTTAGAATGATCTAACGGCTAAAATTCACTTCGGATGATCCGACGATCGAGGATTTATTTCAGCTCTCCAGATCTTCAGGCTTCGGTTATTTCAAATCTCAAACTTGAAATTCTTGAGGTGAGATTTTTTCAAAGCTTAACCTCCTCACATCTTTATACCCGAAACGAATGTTGTTCATTTGATCAAGATCGTAGATCAATGGCTCGATCTGTTTTTTATGCAACTCTTCTAGCTTATATTGTCTTCCACTTAGAATGATCCAACGGCTGATGGAAAATCACATAAATGAGATCTCAGATCTTACCTCGCTTATCTTATCCTTCCACTCGAAAATGATCTGACGGCTGACGGGAATTCGGGTTTGATCTGACGGTTGATGGGTATTCGAATAATCAAATTCTAAACCCTTTAGCCCCACTTATCCTATCCTTCAACTTTAAAATGACCCGACGACTGACGGGAATTCAGGTTTGATCCAATGACTGACGAGTATTCAGATGATCGAGATCTCAGATCTCATCCCTTTAGCCTCGCTTATCATATCCTTCCACTTAAAGTGATCGAACGATTGTGAAGATTCTTAAAGAAGATCAACGATCAAGGATGGTTGCAGAACCACAACTTGCGAGTGATTTAACTCGTCACCAAAACTCCGCAATTTGAAGTTGTGCGTCATTGGTGAGTCAACCACAATCGTCGATCTTCAAGGCTATAAGATCTGACGGTCCTGGCTAATTGCGGGATTGGAACTAGCACGATATTTAATTCTCCTTCTGATCTTCGCAATCTATCCATGTCGTTGATCTGGCAATTGCGCATCCGATGGTCACAACTCAATCCGACTTAATTTGATCGCTTGTTGGATCAACCACAGTCGTCGATATCCGAGTCTATGAGATCTGACGATCCAAACCAATTACGGGATTGGAACTAGCGAGATGTTTAATTCTTCTTTCTCTCCCTGCAATTCATCCCTGTTGTTCATCTGGATTGCAGATCCAACGGTCGCAATCCTCCAATGGTCCTCAAGCCCATGGTCACTCATATGACCGACGTTCGTTATATGAGACGATCAACACCGTCAATTTCTTGATTGGATGGCTGCTAACTCTTCTCATCCTGAGCTTACGCTTTTCCTTCTGAGCTTTGATCTCTGCATATTGTTCGCTCCTCCTCCTAAGCTTACATTTTTTATTCCGAGCTTTGATCTATGCTTATTGTTCTCTC
This sequence comes from Picea engelmannii, assembly GCA_009831015.1. Lineage (NCBI taxonomy): Eukaryota > Viridiplantae > Streptophyta > Pinopsida > Pinales > Pinaceae > Picea > Picea engelmannii. The sequence continues at coordinate 93,443 of ML777750.1, forward strand.
CTCCTCCTAATCTTATGTGTTTCTTGTTTGCCATCGTCGTTGTTGTTCTTGCCATCAATGACAAGCACACTCTTCCTGTAAAATATGCCAACAATTCACACTACCACCATATTCATCAACCATTCTCCACACTCATTCACCATCCCTCATAAAAGTGCCCAAGTTCATACTACCACCATCTCCATCATTTCACAAACCATCCTTTTCACTCATCTATCATCCCTTACAATGCCCATCTCTTGCTTGTCCTACATTTTCATGACAAATTTTGTTGCTCTGTTTTAAAGGAAATCAAGTTGACATCTATTTTTTGTGATAGTATGATAAATCCATTGCAAAGGGTGTTTCTCCACAAGAACCAACACCTTCATTCTCCAGAGTGTTTCTCCACAAGAACCAACACCTTCATTCTCCAAAGTGTTTCTCCACAAGAACCAACACCTTCAGTATTCAGAGTGTTTCTCCACAAGAACCAACACCATAAACAATGTCACAAATATCTACACATACGAGATAATTAAACAAAGTATACAATGAAAAGAAAACAAGGATATACAACTTCTTGTTTGCATGAGGACATGCAAACCCTCGGGTTTGGGGGAGTGTTGGGATACATTTTTGTCATAATTCTCCACCCAATAAATTAAATATTTTGCTAACAATTTGTGTCCATCCATGCCATAAACCTTCATTAAACGTCATTATTCACCATTATATATCCAATGTGGTTAATACATCATTTTTCTATGTTTTTAGTGATTAAAGACGATTATATCATAGTTTTGTTGACAATGGTTCATGTTAAGAATTCCTACAAATCAAGTGTCTTCTCCAAGTGATCTCCAACATTAAAAGTGTTCTTAAATTTGTAGTGCTCCTCGCCAAGATTTGATTTCCTGCATAGCCCACAGTTGTTAGTATGAAAAAAAACTGAGCTCATTTCTTGTACCATCATGTTCAACATTTGTGTACCTGCAATTCCCGTACCCGATATTGTAACTTAGCTTATTGGTGCATATCCGGGGAAAAATCGAGAACATGGGTTTTCTCCGCAATGATGTCGACATGTTCTCGTATGTGTTGGAACACGACCAAGTCACATGTCTAGACCTCCAACTCATAAACAACAATTCAGCTCAATTGGCAGCAATTTTCAAACAACAGATTTCACCTCGATTTTCATGCAAATGAAGATGAATCTGAAGAATCTAGAACATGAGTTTTGTTCCCAGTATGGAAAATTGAGTGAAACGCGAACAATTTTTTAAATATGGAACGATATAGGAGATATGGTAGGATCTTCAATGCCAATCTACCCAAATTGCAATCAAACCCAAATTTTCATGATTTGTTCTAAAACTGTAAAAATTGTTTTATGAACTTGGGGATTTGGTTTCATCCACTCCTTAATTGATTTTATATATAAGAAGATATTAATATGGGGGAGAATATGGTTGGGGAAATCTGAACCCACCTTTGTAATTTCTTGAATTTGATTCCAATAATAAAGAGTTGAATGTTTATGTTGTAGATAAAAATACTATGCTCATCAATACAAGCTCCAATTCTGATCCATGGTATTTATCTGCTCGTGAGTGTGTGAATTTCCATAGCTCGCTACCAAGGTTGGAAAAGTCCCACCAATCCCAGGGATGTTGAGCTAAGTTATCTGTTTAACTTAGTTTAGTTTGTTACATTGACTTCCTTCTTTTGTTACAGATGTAAGTTTAAATATTGAATTGAAAATTGTGTGTGTTACAATATTTCCATTTTTTTGAATGAGTGATAATTAACAAATATTTAACTTTGTTCTCGAAGAGAAACCAGTTTAATTTGAATTACATAATCAATCTCAAATCACATCTAGGGTTTGACTTATTGTTGGTACCTTAACTCTGTTATTTTTTTTAGAGAACGAATCTTGAATATATGAGTCATTTTGATGTTCTATATTGTTGAGTTTCTTGTGGTGAATGAAACACGAACAGTTTCGAGTTATGTTGAATTATTTAACTTATCAAAGGATTGGCCAATGATTTAAATATGATTAAGTGTGTTTGAAACCGTGTTGTGAGGTCAAACTTGGGAAGTTAACAATTATTATAACTCTTGTTGGGGTCAATGAATGTATTGAGTAATATAAATGAAACTCTGATGAAAGTCATTCTAGCATAAAAACAAGAAGCTTGACGAATGAGTGCTACATTAATGAAATATATCACATCCTTGCTTCAAAAAATTTGGTTGTTGTTTTATTTTAATCTTGTTCCTGTAGCATTAAACTATAACTTGCAGAGTTGATTGCAAAGGTTTTCACCTAAGAACAGTCTCAAGATTTTTATTAATGAGTGATATGGTTTGTCAATGTGTGAACTCCAAAGATAGTTCATGGTACCATTTGCATATTTCTTAGAAGACAAGTATTTATTTTTGAGTGATTCGCAATTTGTTTGAAGTTATTGCTAAATTTTCCAGTCAATACAAGTTTTAGAGTTTTGTTCATAATTATATCACATAGTCTAGTAAAGATCAATTTAATCACTGACAGAGTGACATCCAAATATGGATATGTCTTGAGCCTCTTTGTGAGAATTGATCCCAGAATATTTTTTATTGCTTTCTAGTAATTCTCATTATTATTTTTCTCACACAGTTAATACTAAATAGTTCATGACAAGTTGAGTCAGACCATTGTATGAAAAAATAGTTTGCATAAAGTAAGTGCAGTGCCACCATATGTCCCTTGCATTAAGGGTATTGATTGTTGGCTAAGTGTTGGATTCTCTATTCATAAGTTTTCACTCTAGACTAAGAGAATCAACATAAGATCAGTAGCATCAAGTGGAGATTTGATATCCTTCTAGTTGACTGATTAAAAGAAATAGTTAGATTAAAACTTGTGACCATAAGTACTATTTGGTTATATTAGTTTTTGACAAGTGATTAGGATTCTTATTGTCAGATCATGAATACTTATTCTTTGAAGGTGAAATATTATATCTTTGATCTTAAAAGGAGATTTGACGAAAGGAACTAATTACTAGTCTCTGTTTTCAAGTTTTACGTCAATGTTTTTGATAATTTGGTATGTGAACCCTTAACATCTACAAATTTAAAATCATGATGAGAACATACCATAGAACATGATCATGCATAGTTCAGAGATATATGCATGTTGAGCATATAGTATGTTGAGCATGTGTTGTAATTGATGTCAACACGGTGCACAGACAGTATGGTGCAAAGTTGGTGCATAGGAATAGGAAGTGCGCGGAAGGATTCCTTCTACATAGGCAAAGGAAGTGCGCAGAAGGATTTTTTATACTATACTATTGCAAATCCACACGAAATAGAACTCCTAGAAGAAATCGTGAAAGATTGAAAACAAAAGTGTGCAGAAAGATTGAAGAATGAAGGCATCAACGACGCAAAAGAAATCAATGAAGTGATTGAGTCTGCCAGGAGTACGTGTAGAATAGAAGGATGACCTATGACACAGTTTAGAAGTAAAAGTAGATTGTGACAAATTCCTTTATTCCTGATTGCAGAATGAGTCAACAAACGTTTGTGTTGGAGTGCAATGACGAATGTGCAAATATCGCAAGGTCCTTGAGAAAAGTGACGAGTGAAAAAGTGGATTGCGACGGGACGAGTTTATCCGCGTAGTAGACGCTTTGTAAACAATGTGAATTACTGTGACAAGGAATGATTTGGTAAAACAAGAAATATTTGGTCTGTTTAAGTCAGTCAAAATGTTTGGAACGGAAGTTTGTCCACATATAACTAATTGGAATTTGATTTGGTCAAAATATGTCCACAATGTAATTGTCATGCATCCACATACTTTATTTAGACAAAATTGTAACTGACAGGAGTTTGAAGAGGTCAATTTTTTTCCACATTGTAACCGTTATGTGTCCACATACAGGAAGGTGAACACAAAAAATTGGTATAAATATGGATGTGCTCCGATTGAGAAATGTGAAGGAAATGAGAGAAAAGAAGGTGCAGTAATTGCTCAAAGGAACATAAATGTAAATTTGTCAGTTTGTGTAATGTAACATATTTTTATTAACTTGGGGTGGAAGGGTGGTGCTAGGGTGAGTTGAAGCTCACTGAGGATTGGAGTCCTCATTTTTGTAATAGTTTGGTTCCTAATGTTAATGTTTAAGCCATTATTATAGATGTTTGCATTTCATTAGATAACAATAGCATAATCCAAGATCACTAAGAAATACACAATCACAAGAGACACGGCATTTATCCTGGGAAACCCTCTAGGGGAAGAAAACCCAGCAAAACTTCCTTAATATAGATAGCCAATACAATGCCAAGAGATCTCTTAAACTAGTACAGAAATTCCTCTCCTAGATATGCGCCACTCTCTCTCTCCTTCTTCACTGGTAGCAGATCAGAACTTGTCTCACAAATGAGCAAGTGAGTTGTGTCTAAGTGAGGTGCTAGCCTCAATTATTTATACAATTATGGCACATGTGAAGTGTCTCTTCACTGGTAGGGGCGACTTCTCAAACTGGGTGGGTAAACCCACCTTTATTATATTACTGGGCTTCTTTAATATCTGTTGGGGCCAACTTCTTGTTCTGCCTATTACAATTGTCTTTTGACCAATCCGCAAAACAGGATTTGGTCCTCTTACAATAACCGACATGATCAATCCACAATGGGGATTGATCCTATGAATAATATATCAATAATAATAAGAATACTCTTTGCAGTTACATTATTTCAACACTCCCCCTTAACAAGAAGGGTATTCTTCAGCAGCATCATGCGAGAGAGAACGGACAACATCATCAAAAGCACCAAGTGGGTGAGAGGACAGCATCATCAATATCATCTTGGAACATTGACTGGCGTATCTATCAATCATCAAAAGTTTTCTTCATTGACAGCATCGTCATTCTCAAAGGAATGCCATCATCATCTGCATCAATATGTATTAGTATAAAAATTGATACATCATCATCATCATAGCACAAGGTTGGCTTAGCATAATACAAGACTGGATTTACATCATAGTTGTCAAGCTGGAAGCTCAGTACTTGTCTCATCTCATCGTCTTGCTTTACGTCACAGCACTCAAGCTGGAAGCAAGATACTCATCCTGATTTACGTCACAACCATCTAGTCGGAAGTAGGATACTAGATTGGCTTTACGTCTTAGTTATCCAGCCGGAAGCTCAATGCTAGTCTCATCACATCATCTTGCTTTACGTCTGACAACTAGGTCAAAAGCAAGGAACATCTCATCTTGCTTTACATCTGAAAACTAGGTCAGAAGCAAGGAACATCTCATCTTGCTTTACGTATGACAACTGGGTCAGAAGCAAGGAACACATCTCTTCTTGCTTCACGTTTGACAACTCATTCAGAAGCAAGGAACACATCTCTTCTTGCTTTACGTCTAACAACTGGGTCAGAAGAAAGGAACACATCTCTTCTTGTTTTACGTCTGACAATTGGGTCAGAAGCAAGGAACACATATCTTCTTGATTTACGTCTGACAACTGGGTCAGAAGCAAGGAACACATCTCTTCTTGCTTTACGTCTAACAACTGGGTCAGAAGCAAGGTACATGTCCTACTTTATGTCACAACCACAAGGTCGGAAGCAGGGAATATCTCATCATAGAAACTACTCCCCCTTTCGAGGAAGGTACTTTCAGACTATGCCAAGCTTATCTCAGAAGTACTCAAACTTCACACGAGATAGGGGCTTGGTCAACAAGTCAACAACCTGTTCATCCGTGCTAATGTACTGGAGATTTAAGGCTTCTCTTTGTACCATGTCACGGATGTAATGATAACGGATCTCTATGTGCTTTGACCTGTAGTGGAATACAGGATTCTCTTTCATCTTTATGCAGCTCTGGTTGTCACATAGAATCAAGGTTGCTCTCATCTATAATTCAAATAGGTCGGTCAGCTACTTTTGAAGCCATATAGCTTTGAAGCTGGCAGAACATGCAGCAATGTATTCTGCTTCCATTGTGCTGAGAGCAATACTGGATTGCTTCCTACTCTGCCACGAGATCATAGCTGATCCCAAACTGAAACAGCATCCTGAAGTGCTTTTCCTGTCATAAACACTTCCAGCCCAATCTGCATCAGTATATCCACTCAATGTGAAATCATGGTCTCCATCATAGCTGAGACCATAATCTATTGTACCTTTAAGTTACATCATCACATGTTTTGTAGCCACTAGGTGAACACGTCTGGGTTCTACCAGAAATTGACTCAAGGTGTTCACGGCAAAACAAATGTATGGTCTGGTGTTCGGTTGGTACATCAGCGATCCAATAATCTGTCTATACAGTGTGGCATCAATCAATTCTGATGAAGTATCGACCAGCAGCTTCAGCTTCGCTTCCATGGGTGTATTCATGGGCTTGCATTCCAACATGTTGAATCTCTTCAATATTTTGACTGTATACTTCCCTTGGTTAAGGAAGATCCTCTCAGGACTCTGCCATACCTCAAAACCTAAGAAATAATGTATTAGGCCAAGGTCTTTCGTTTCAAATTCTGAGGCAAGTCTCTTTTTACATTCAGTGATGATATTTTCTTCTCCAGTTAAGAATAATTCATCCACATATAGCAGTAAGATTACTGGCTCATTATTCATGATTTTGAGGTAAATATTTGAGTCTGTTTTACTCTTGGTAAAGCCTAAGCTCGTCAAGAAACTGTCTATATGGCCATACCAAGCTCTAGGAGCTTGCTTCAATCTGTATAAGATTTTCTTCAATCTGCAGACATGAGACTTCATGTCTTCAACCTCAAATCCTTGAGCTTTCTCTATATACACTTCCTCTTTCATGATATCGTTTAGGAAAGTTGTCTTCATGTCCATCTGGTGCAGCTTCCACTTCATCTTAGCTGCAAGAGCTATGATGGTTATGATCGAAGTGTATCTTTCCACAATAGCGAATGTCTCTTCATAGTCAATGCCTTCCTTCGAGCGACAAATCTTTCTTTATACTTCTCAATACTTCCATCAGCAACATGTTTTATTTTGAAGCCATCTAGAGGATACCACATCTTTATTCTTCAGTCTAGGAACTATTTCCCATGCTTTGTTCTTCATTATCGATTGGTATTCCTCTGTCATGGCATATGCCCATTCTTTCCTCTGAATGGCTTCTTCAAAACAGGTAGGTTCCTCTTCTAGGAGATCATGCATCAAAGCCGTATAACTGGAGAATGGCTTTGGTCTTTTCACTTGTCTCGTAGTTCCTTGGGGAACACCGTACTTCTCTCCATCTTGAAGAAGCTCTCTATCCAAAGCTGGCTTTATTTTATGGAGGATCGTCATCTGAGGAGGTTCTTGCACTTCTACTATATCATGGTCTTCTAGAAGTTCCTCATCAGGGGAAGTTATGACTTCCCTCACTGGTTCTGCAACTCTAGGAACCTTCGTCATTGCAATATTGGGGATTACGGGTTCCTCTTCATATACCTCTTCAAGCTGGCATAGTTTAGATTTATTCATCATTGCATCTTCATTAAAGGTCACATCCCTGCTGATCTCAATGTGATGTTGACCTGGTACATAGATTCTTAAGGCATTGGAGACCTCACAGTATCCCACAAATATTCCCTTCTTTCCTGAAGGGTCCAGCTTGTTTCTCTTTTCTTTAGGTATATGAATAAACACTGGACAGCCAAATATTTTTAGATGGCTTACCTCTGGCTTCTTTCCGGTGAACATCTCTTACGGTGTCTTGAGCCCAAGTGCACTATGGGACAATCGGTTATGCACATAAACAACTGCCATTGTTGCTTCTGCCCATAAGCACATAGGAATATCTTGATCATGGATCATAGTCTTCACAGCTTCCAGTATGGTTCTATTTTTTCGTTCATCTACACCGTTTTGTTGGGGATTATAGGGAGTAGTGAGTTCCCTCTTGATCCCAACATCTTTGCAAAAGTTCACAAACTCTTTTGAGGTATATTCTCCTCCATTATCTGACCTGAGTATCTTAATCTTCTTTTCAAAAAGGTTCTCTATCAAGGCTTTGAATTCCTTGAACTTACTGAACACTTCATCTTTAGATTTCAAGAAATATATCCAGGTTTTACGAGAGTAATCATCAATGAATGATACATAATATACATACCCGCTAATGGAGGATGATGGCATTGGGCCACATACATCTAAATGGATGAGTTCTAGGACTACCTCTGACTTGTTGTCCCTCTTCGGAAACGGGTTCTTGATATTCTTTCGTTGTGCACATCCATTGCATATGCCTTTATGGTCACCTTTGAGTTCTGGTAAACCTGTGACTGCTTTGCATATGTATGGTAGTGACTTGTAGTTGATGTGGGCTAACCTTCTGTGCCAAAGCTCACATGAGTTTTCAATGGCGTGGGTCATGGCAGCCTCTAAGTGACCCTTTAGTTTGTAGAAGCCATTTTCTTCATTTCCAATGATGATTGCTTCATTTAGGGTTTCTCCTTTAGCCCAGATAAGAACTTCTCCATCTATAAAGGCAACTCTGAAGCCTTTCTTCTCTAAAGTTGAAATGGAGAGTAGGTTCTTCTTCAAGCCTGGTACATACAGTACGTCCTTCATTTTTAGTGAATTCCCTTAATTCAGTTTATGGTTTGATTCTCCCACTCCCTTGATGGGATATTGGTAATCATCTCCAAGTGTCACTTTCTGAGAAAACTTTTTTATTGAGATACAGGAGAGAATGTTTCTTTGTCCCGTCATGTGCTTGGATGCACCACTATCAATGAGCCAAGTGTCCTCTCTAGGTGTTACAGATCCTAAGAGGGCCGAAATCAAGACATGGTCTTTGATCTACTCTCTTATCATCTTTGTGGGTGGCTCTTCATCTTCGACTACATGGGCATGGAGCCTCTTGTGTTTTCTCTTGTATTCTTCTCATCTGGTTGGACAAAACTTCGCAATCTGTCCCATCTTGTCACAATGATAGCATTTTACAGATGAGTAGTCTCTTTCCTTTCGTTTTCCTATCTTCTGAAATCTCCTTGGATGAGATTCTTTATGATTGAATTTATTTGATTGTTGAGGCTCTTTATGAGTCTCCTTTTGGAGGTAGGGTTTCTTCCTTCCTCCTTTGGTGTGACTAGCTAGGGCTTGATCATCATCCTTAGCTAGTAACGCTTCCTGATTCACTACTCTTGTTTCTTCTTGGATGCATTCTTCCCATAGACTGTCAAACTTTAGTTTCTCCTTTATGACACATATCGTCTAGATGAAAGTGTTGATTAAGGTTGGTTTTCATTGATGTCAACCCTTGAAGAAAGACCCGTAGCACAAAGTTTTGGGTAACGGACCCAATAGTGTTTGATGTAAATATGACTCATTGTTGTTTTGTCATGGTTGATAAGAAGTAAATATGGATGAACTCCAAAGTGGTCCCCTTATGGTGAAATCCCTCACGGGAAGACGCTTTGTGGAGTAAGAGAACCCATGCTTAATTATGGAATAATGAGATGAAGGAAAGTGAATTTTTCAGGGAAAATATCCTATATGGATAGTTCTTGTCATGTCATTTCCGGTGGTATGTGGAACGTCACATAATTCCTCACGGTTAGATATTTATGGCCATGAGAAGTTGGAGACCCCAGGTTTGGGTAATGGACTCAAGTTTGTTTGATGGGTAATGGTATGAGTTATGATATATTTTCAGATAATATTATTCTATATGGATAGTACATGTCATTCCATTTCTGGTGGTATGTAGAACGTCACATAACTCCTCACGGTTTGAGAGTTATGGCCTTACAAAGTTGGAGGACCCTCATATGTCATCTAGAAGCCCCAAAAGGTCAAAGTAATC
>ML777750.1:112456-131488 GCA_009831015.1 Picea engelmannii
TTGAGACAGTAGTTGATGAGTTGGCACATACATGAAGTGTATAGTTGATGATGCTGGTACATATTGATGAGTCATAGTTGATGAGTAGTTGACACATGATTGGTACATACTTGGTACATGGTTGGATGCACTTGTTTATGGTATAGGTTGATTACAGGTTGGTGCATGGTTGATGCACTTGTTTATGGTACAAGCTGATTACAGGTTGATGCATGGTTCAGATTTATTGGTACAGGTTTACAGCGGTATATCTCACAGTGATAGTGTGACAGTGGTTCCATCATTCTACTTCTACTTCAGGGTGGCAGGACGGGGCAAGGACAGGTGGTTGTAGCCACCTTCCGATTGTAGCCAGAGAACATTGGGGGTTGTAACCTCCTTCTGGTGGTAGCCAGAGATTTGGGGAGTTGGAGCTTCCCTCAGGTTGTAGCCTGAGAAACTAGGAGGTTGGAGCCTCCCTCCAGTTGCAGTTGGAAAACAAAGGAAAGTTGGTGCTTCCAATGAATGTAATTCTTCAAGACATATAAGAAAAAGCATTTTGTGTTTTTCTCCCGATTTGGGTTTCCACGTAAAACACTGGTGTACTGTGCATGTGTGTGATTGTTTATTTGTTACTGCTCATTATTGGATAATAATTCTACATTGATATAACATTTGAAGAAAAAGGATTATAATTACGTTATTACTGATTCACCCCCCCTCTCAGTAATCCAACAGAAAGCATCCCAAGGTCTTGTCAGACCATTTAGGGTCGTCATTATGATTTCATCTTCATCTATGGTATCTCCAATAGCTTCGAGTTGTTCTTTGAATTCTGAGATTCTGGAGAAGTATTCCTGAATCATTTCTCCTTTATGCATCCTTGTATTCTTCAGTTGAGTTCTAAGATTCATCTTTTGGTTTATGTTCTTTCCTTCGAAGTCTTCTTGGATGACACATAGGGAATCAAGTGGTCTTTGATTGAATCTGCAATGATTATTTTGGCCCTTATTGTGTCCTTTTGATGCTCTGCCTTTTCTGCAGCATCGTCGGGTTCCGGTACTTCTTCTTTGACGAATCTTTCTAGGTCATTCTCTTCAAGAATGAGGCCAATCCTATACTTCTAGGCACGGAAGTTTTCCACTCCTTCTAATTTGTCAACAAGGTTAACGCTTGCAGACATCTTTACCTAGAGCTAGGAAAATGACCAAAAAATGAAAGTGCTCAAAATCAAAAACTAAACTTACCAGGAGGTGCGCTTGGCTGAGGCGAGTAGCCTGGTGTGCTTGGATATGAGAAAATCCAACTTTTGCTCCTTCAAATTTGATCTATGGATTTCTGGACTGGTGCTTCTGGTACCTCTGGTACTCTAGTACTTCTGGTACACTGGTTTTTTGGTACTTTGTGAAATTAGGGTTTCACTTTCCGGGAGATCCAACCACTGAAAAGGTGCACTGAGAGTGCCAAACTGATCCTTAGGGGAGGGTGCACTTTTCTAGATGGTTTTGGGGTTGAAAAGCTTCACCATCAAAAAGCCCTAATTTTCATGTACGGTAACAGTGATGTTTTTCACTTGTGAAAGATGGTTCCTTCAGCTTAGCTTTGATACCATGTTAATGTTTAAGTCATTATTATAGATGTTTTCATTTCATTAGATAACAATAGCATAATCCAAGATCACTAAGAAATACACAATCACAAGAGACACAGCATTTATTATGGGAAACCCTCTAGGGGAAGAAAACCCAGCAAAACTTCCTTAATATAGATAGCCAATACAATGCCAAGAGATCTCTTAAACTAATATAGAAATTCCTCTCCCAGATATGCGCCACTCTCTCTCTCCTTCTTCTCCGGTAGTAGATCTGAACTTGTCTCTCAAATGAGAAAGTGAGTTGTGTATAAGTGAGGCGCTAACCTCCTTTATTTATAAAAGTTTGGCACGTGTGAAGTGTCTCTTCATTGGCAGAGCCGACTTCTCAAACTGGGTGGGTAAACCCACCTTTATTATATTTTTTGGCTTCTTTAATATATGTTGGGGCCGACTTCTTGTTCTACCTATTACAATTGTCTTTTGACCAATCCGGAAAAGGGGATTTGGTCCTATTACAATAACCGACATGATCAATCCACAATGGGGATTGATCCTATGAATAATATATCAATAATAATAAGAATATTGTTAGCAGTTACATTATTTCAACACCTGAGAAGATTGGCGTCCTCATTATCTGAGATGGGTTGGTGCCTAAGAGGATTGGGGTTCTCATTATTTGTGACAGGTGGGTGCCTATTGACCTAAAAATTTATAATTTGTAAGTTGGTGCTTGCAGAAGAACATGAATAATATGTTATGTGGTTTTATCTCACATTGGGTTTCCATGTGAAAATCCTGGTGTATTGTGTTTATTGTGTTGTTTTGATTTATGCATGTATTTTTCATTAAGTGTGCATTATTAAATATCTTAAACGGTTGAAAAGAAAGAAAAATTTAGATTGTTAATGCAATATCAATTCACACCCCCCCCCGCTAGGTATTGTTGTGAGTATCAACAATTGGTATCAAAGTGCAAGTTCCTTTAGTAATAGTCTAACTAATGGAAGGAAGATCACAAAAAAACATGGTCAGTTAAGATTCTTTTTCAACCAGACCTCCTATGATCAATGGAACAAATTTTGCATTTTGCAAAATCAGAATGAAGACCTACTTGATGTCTCTTGGTATGGAAGTTTGGCAGAGTGTGGTAGCCTTTTATAAAATACCAACTACTCTTCCAACTAATGAAGCTGGTAAGAAATATTACTATATGAAATAAAAATCTATCAATTTTACCCAAGGGGGACTTGCAGAAACAAAATTTGTTAAAGCGATGCAGTCGGAATTCGCAAAGGAAATATGTGACAAACTAGTAAACAGTTATGAAGGAGATGAGAAAGTAACATTGGCCAAACTTCAAGATTGTGGAATGTAGTTTGAAATCCTAAGGATGAGTGAAGATGAAAATATTGTAGGTTTCTTTCTCATAGTGGATGAGACTATAAACACCATGAAAGGGATAGGAGAGGAAATTAAAGAAGTTATGGTAGTTCTGAATGTACTAAGATCTCTTCCCTCGAGACTTGATGCAAAGGTATCCGCTATAGAAGAAATGCATGAACTAGAAAAACTGACTATGGATAGGCAAGTATAGATTGTGCGATAACATTTTTGGCGTCATCGTCGAGGAATATTGAGTCAATTTTCCTCGAGCTACACTTTTTCAGTAAGCCTTTATGCAAATCCTTTACTTCATAAATCTTACTCGACGACTCCACTGAGGGTGATTCCCTCTTTTCCCTTTGATGATCCCTAGAAGTATTATTTGGAGACTCCACTAATGACAAAGCCAACCATGGATTCTCAATGGGACCCAGGTAGTTTTAAACCCTTATATATGAGTGAAATTCCAAGTAACCCTCGACAAATGCTTCTGAGGTATGAAATTTGGCTCCCTAGATTCATAGGTAATGATGGGGTTAGGGTCGAAGATCACGTGGATAATTTTTGGGCTTTATTTCAAATCCACCCTATCAGTGATGATGTTGAATATTTGGCAATGAAACTTTTCTCTCCCACTCTTCATGGCAATGCTAGGAAATGGTATGATGATCTCCCTGATGATGCATCACATCTATGTTCCAATTAGAAGAAACCTTTCTCGAGAAATGCGGTATTAAATTAGAATACATCCACATGCTAATAAAAATATGCAAATACATGAAACAAACTAAGAACGAGATTGTCAAGGAATTCCATACCAGGTTTGATAATTTGCTACAACAAATTCCTAGAATCCATCGTCTTGAAGACAAGTACCTCATTTACCTCTATACCAATGCACTCTTAGTGCAATTATGGTTTATCCTTAATGAAAAAGGGCCAAGAACAATCCAAAAATCTTATCACATGGCTATACAAATCGAGGAAAATATATCCTTGTTCAAGGGAGAACACATCTTTACTCCAGAAATCAAAGTTGATGATCCCAAAGATACCCCAGATACTCTTATTCTAGAGAGATTAGTTTCCCTTGAGATATTTGTTAGTAAATTCCAGGAAAGAAGGGAACAAGTCATCGGTGAACAAGAGGTTGAGGAGAGGGATCCTAATGAAGATGTCCAATCCCATGAGGAAGAGAAAGAATTTACTCATGCTTTTATCGAGGATAATGAAGACTTGGTTGAAGAGCGAGAGCCTGAAGATATCAAACATGATGATGAAGTATTAATGTGTGATCCTCCCTATGATGAAGCCATCTAAGATCCTATTCCTCTTGCATAAAAGGAAGAGGATGAGGTTAGTAACTTTCCTTTTCAGTTTTTTGACGATACCCTATTCTATGATTCAAAAGGTGAAGAAGAAAGGGAATCCTTGGACAAGCTAGACCCTATGTATTATGAAGCTAAAGATGTAGGAGAAATTCATTAGGAAGAAGCACTTATGCTTTCTCTTTCATTTGATGAAGTCATCCAAGTCTTCAAAACTCTTGCACAACAAGAAGTGAATACGGTAAGTTATTTCCATTTCCCAAATTTTGAAGATGCTTTATTTTGTGATTTAGAAAGTGAATAACAGTTAGAGGAGCCCTTGGATGTTTTAATCCCTTCATGTTATGATAAAGGTAATGACATGGTTGATAATATTGATGATTTCATACACGTTGGGAGACGTAAATGGGATGTGATTGGATATGATGGGGATCTCATTTACGACATTGAGGGTCATTTCCAAATGTTTCCTTTACAACTGTCATATGAGGTTACTACTAATTTTGACATTTGGCAACAAGGAGATGATGTAGTTGCAGATGTTTTCCAAGCACCCAAAGGTGACCAAGTTCTATGTTCTCTTGATGATTTTCAATCATACCTTGAGGATTTTGATAAGTATTCCTTTGAGCACTTGGATTTATTCTATGAAGAATATTATCAACCATCATTGTACCCACAGCTTGATCATGGTAAGGATGTTGCTTGCCTAAAGAAGGATACTTGTGACAAGGTTTTCCAACTCCCTCTGATTACTTTACCTCGTTGTGTCACTAAGGATGCAGTAGGGAAACATCTCCCCTTTCCCAAGTTTTCTCTAGGGCAAAGCCTTCTTTTAGAATTCAAGGGTAGGTTGAATACCTTAAGAAAAAGTTTGTTATCTCAGTCTTTCATCTTTCCCCTAAAAAATTGCCAATCATCCTCTAGGTTCTTTATAGTCCCTTCCTAGACCTCAGGATGTGATGACATCCAAGGTAGCCACCCTTTAGACTCTTTGAGTCAGTGTTTTGAGCCTTTGATTTTTAACAATCCCTTTCTAATATGGATTGAGCACTTTCCTAGAAGTGTAACTTGGATTAATTTTTTCCCTCCCTCTCGCCTCCATGAGATAGATTTTACGATTTCCTATTATACGATGTATGCTCTGACTCATGTATGCTTGACTCATGTTCCCTCCATACTTACCACTTTCCATCTTTATTCCTTTCATCTCCCCTATCCTTGTTTGGGAAATGGGATTGGATACACTAGGAAGGGTTGTACTTTGCCTCGTGGGAAGAAGGGGTTAAAGGCCTAGAGGATAAAAGTAGCTAGCAAGAGTTAAAATCCAATGTTGAAATATTCAAGATGCTTCACCCAGGGATCCCTAAGAAAGCAGTGAAAATATTCTCAGTAAGAAAAGGGGACCCATAAGATAACATAAACACTAGAGGTACTAGTTGATGGATAGGAGGTCTCATCACGATCCAACCTATTATGACCATGGGCATGTAGTGGTATGACACTACCACCTATATGGCCACCAAGCTAGGGTAGTGGCTCTTGGTGGAATAGCTAAGAGAAAGGGGGTCTCATCATGAGCCATCCTTCTCATTTCCGTGAAATGTTTGTGGATAATGTTGTCACCGCTGGTCATCAAACTAGGACAGTGGCCCTCAACTATTTCCTTAAATCACAAGAGAAAAGATAAAAAGAAATAAAGTTAATAGTAAAAGGAAATGAATGGGATAGGAAACAATTGCATTCATGACAAGGTGCAACTCTCCCTCTACAAAGGCATCCACATATAATACTTTACATTTCCTTGTTATCACATGCACCCCATGCCAAAATATTTACCCCGTGCCACCTCATACACTTACATGACTTTGACTAGATACCACCTGGGAAACACACCAAACTTAAGAGAGGTTAGTCCAATGGGACACCCTGACACCTTCTCAAAACCTAAATTGTCAAATTGCATAATGTCTTTAAGCATTTGTTTGGGTTAAGGAAGGTTTGATGCGGATGTTTGGGTAATTTAATTATTGGATGTGATTTACATGTTATGATCCCTGTGACTTATGAACCCCTGGAGGGCGTACTTGTTGTTGTTGTAGGACCTTTTCTAGTGGACAAGTGCACATGAGGGAATGGTTAGATCATACCTTCATAGGGCTCAAATCCCACCGATGGATGTTGAAACCCCAGCCAAGGGGCATGACAGGGATTGAAAACTTGCACCGGGAGAAAGAAGGATGTTTCCTTTGGAGGCACCTTGGTAGACCTAGACCCAGGGGATCTTGCTCATCCCACATAGACGTTATCCCTTGAGGGCCCTATATGTCATCATTGATAACCTAGACATCATTTATAAATAGTCTTGTTATCTAGGACGGAATTTATGAGGCATTGGCACATGTGGGCAGGGTTTCAGGCCTTTGGAGGACCAACGTTTCACGTTCACTGCCCAGTGTTCCATAATTGGGGCTCAACGTCATCCTAGAGGGGCATGACGTCACCCCTAGAGTGATTCTTAGATGCAAATTAATTTTATTTTGTCCAAATTTAATTTGTGTAACAAATTGGCCAGGTCAGCCTAGTAATTATGAACTGAAATTAATTTTAGGTTAAATTTTGTATAAATAAGAAGAAAGTCACATTCATTTTCATCATAAGTGGTCCTTGGAGACAAGAGGTCTCAAATTTGCACCATATTAGGGTTATTAGTTGAAATTGTGAGGTGCCACTCTTGTGTAAGGCTTGTGTTTTCAACTTGGATCATTTTTTGGAGTTTTATGGTGATCTTGCATGGTATACTCATGATTATTCTTGGTGCAAGTAAATAGAATCTGCATTTTGTCATCTATTGAATTTTTTAAGGTATGGTTTTATTTTCTCATACAAGATTATGAAATTGCATGGTATATTTAATGCTTGAAGTAAGAAACTTAAGTTGCCACTTTCTTACTTTTTATTTTCCAAGCTTTCACTAAACTAATCTAGTAACTAATGAAATCCTAGAGCCCTAAATTGCCAGCACTCTAGAGGTTTGCATTTGGTTATTGTTGCATAAATCCTACTCCATAGAAAGGCTAAGGGGAGGAATGCTCTAGGGCCTAGAAATTCCTACACCCTAGCACTGTGTATCTTAAGGTCAAAATCTAGGAGGACTTAAGTTGCTACTCCTTCTAGACTTTTTCCCTCTTAGACTTTTATGTATCATCATTAATTTGCAGCCTTAGAAGGAGTCTCCCACATTGACTCCATTTACCCCTAAGAGGCACTAATATTCAACCCTTGCTTCTTGAAAATAATCATCAAACTTCAAATTCAATCTCTCTACCTGATACCCTACTAACCTAAACTAACTTGCTAACCTAGTCTAGGAATACTAACCACTAAGTTGTTGTTGTTATAATCACTGCTACAGCCATCATTTTGCAGCCTATCCAAACTCATTTGACCACTTAAATCAATCCATAAATTGTATAAGGAAAGGTACAATCAACCAAGACTAAAGTGTGCATCAAATTACCTTTCTAAATACTTTTCTGAAGATTTTACTATTGTTGTCATTACTTTATTTTATTGTTGCTACAGTTATCATTGGCAGCCTATTAGATTTTATTTTCTAATTGACATATATCTATAAATTTTATTAGACAAGTGTTATCATTTCACGACTTCACAATATCCTGTTATATTGTTTATTCAAGTACATTTTATGTATGTTATTACAGTTGTCATTAATTAATTATTGTTGTTATATATTTATCACTTGCTTCATACATTGATTGGTAGCAGTCATATCTATAAACTAGAAGTCTTGTTGAAGCATTCATCATCACTTGTTGCTTCCATAACTTTTGTTGTTGTATCGGTAAGGGGAAGGTACACTTTATTCTCATTTGCTTCATTCAACAAGACTTAAGTTTGTTTTGAGTGACCTAGAGAGGGGGGTGGTTAGCCTTACCTTTTCCCTTTCTTCAACCAACTAGGTCTTGTGACATCTCCCTTGGAGTGAAGTTTTCCTCCTCTTAAATAGAAAGAGGTACCCTATTGGGGTGACAGTGATAGGGTTACCTCCGTGTTACGTCAATCTAAGCCTACTTGCCTTTAGGCTTTCGGCAAGTATAGATTGTGTGATAACATGTCTGCAAAGAAAAATACATCAAAGTTAGTGAAGAAATAGTCATCTTAAAAATTCATCTAAGAGAATCCAAAATAAGGGAAGAAGTATTGATAAATAATATAAAAGAAAAGGAGAATATCTACGACAAACTAGAAGCAGAAATAGTTGTCTTAAGAAAAGATCTAGTGAAATCTATGACTCAAACAAAATTCATAAAATGATTTGGAACTCTAGATATCATTCTAAGAAATCAGAGATCACCAGATGACAAGGCGGGGTTAGGATATAAGGAAAATATGAAAATAGTCAAAGGTGAGTCAAGCAACAGCATGACAGCCAATGAGAAGCCTACAAGATATGCAAATGCTCTCAAGGGAAACAACACTCATCCTAACCAAGCAAAATATGAAAAGAAGAAGCAATTAGAACTGAATCATCCCAACTATGAAGCAAGGAAGCAACATGTGTCTGAATCTTATCAAGTTGGCAGACAAAGACCGATTCCTACAAGTAAGCTTTTCATTCCAAGGCATCCAAATTTTTTCTATGGGTATTGTTTCTCTTGTGGCAACTTCAGACATATTGTTGTAAGTTTCATATTTTTTAGAAATAACAGAAGTATAGGAATGATATTCAACAAACCTCAAAAGGATATGGTTCAAAATTATTTCAATAATACCTTCTCCTCTTTACTAAATGACCTCGAGTGCCACATATGCAATAATTTTGGACATAAGGAAAGTGAATGTAGAAGCAAGTTGTTGCCTATCTTTAAACAAGATAGACAAGAAGATTTTACCAAGGTTTGGAGGAAGAAAAATAACAACAGAGAAAATTGTGGACTAGCTCTATATGCCAAAAATCAAGAAAATCAATGGTACATTGACAGTGGTTGCTCCAAGCACATGACAGGACAAAAAGTTAAGTTTGAATTCTTAACTAAAGAAAAAAGTGGTAATGTTACTTTTGGAAACAATGCTCTAGCCAGAATTATAAGAAAAGGAATTGTTGTATTAGATGAGAATAAAAATGGAGAGACAAAAGCACAGAATGTGTTGTATGTTCATGGTCTAAAACATAACTTGTTGAGTGTAAGTCAAATTTGTGACCAATGACACAATGTTATTTTTCATTCAAGAGGATGTAAAGTAATATATGTGAATATAGGGAAGATTGTCGTAAAGGCAGACAGAACTTCAGTGCATGTGTATGTTCTATAAGAAGGAAAAGAAAAATGTTGCATTGGTAAAAATGATGAGAGATAGCTTTGGCACAAAATATTAGGTCATATTATTTTTAATCATCTTGTTAAGCTAGGAAGAAAAGATGTTGTGAGAGATATGCCTAAAATATCCAAACCTAAGAATATTGTTTTCAAGTCATGTCAGTTTTGAAAGCAGTCAAGAGTTCAATTCAATGCAATAGAACACTCATCCACTCAACCTCTTGAGTTGATTCATATTGATCTTCGTGGCCCTACTAGTACACAATCACCTCGTGGTGAAAGTTATTTCATTTTGTTGATTGATGATTATACCAGAATGACATGGGTTGGATTGTTAAAGCATAAATTTTAGGCTTTTGAAAAATTTAAAGTCTTCAAAGAACAAGTAGAGAATGAAATGGATTTAAAACTAAAGTTCCTAAGATTAGACAGAGGAGGAGAATTTACCTCTGATGAATTAAACAATTATTGTGAAAAGCATGGGATCAAAAGATAATTTGTTATTTCCAAAATCCCTTAGCAGAATGGAGTAGTAGAGAGAATGAACAGAACAATTCAAGAAATGGACAGAGCCATGATTGATGAATTAGAAGTACCTACAACCTTTTTGGGTGAAGTTTTTCAAACTACTATTAACATTCTAAATAAAGCACACATAAGGGTAAACAGTGATAAAACCCCATATGAACTATGGCATGGAAGACCAGCGTAAATAAATCACTTCAAAATATTTGGCAGAAAATGCTACATTAAGAGAAATGAAGACAAATTAGGTAAGTTTGAATCTAGAGATGATGAAGGTATCCTATTAAGATACTCCTCAAGAATTAAAGGATACAAGTTCTACAAAAAAGACTATGCAAGATATTTGAAAGTGTATATGTAAAGGTAGATGAAGGACCATTTCATCCAGTGAGACATTGGCATCATGATGACTCGTATGAAGAACCAATTAGTAATGATCCAAAATATGACAACATGAATGAGGATCGTGAAACAAAGGATTCATAAGAAGAGGAGAGCATGGAAACATCATAGCCAAATACCCCATCAAGATATGTTCAAAAGCATCATCCAGAAATTCGGATTCTTGGAAATAAGGAAACATGTCTACAAACTAGAAGAAAACTTATATATACATCTACCTCTACAAATATTACATTGTTTTCCATGATCGAACCCAGAAATTTTGTGCAAGAAATCTAGGATTGCCACTGGGTCAAAGCCATGAATGAGGAATTAGACCAAATAGAGAAAAATAAGACTTGGGATCTTGTCCCAAGACCAAATGGAAAGAATGTAATTGGAACTAAATGGGTATACATAAACAAGTTAAATGAAGATGGACAAATAGTCAGAAACAAGGCCAGATTGGTATGCAAAGAGTATGCTCAATTCAAAGGAGTGGACTTTAAAGAAACTTTTTCCCCTATTGCAAGAATTGAAGCTATCGGGATTTTTTTGGATTTTGCATACTACAGAAAATTCAAAGTCTACCAGATGGATGTCAAATCAACATTTTTAAATGGTGAACTTGAGGAAGAAGTTTATGTGGAGCAACTAGAAGGATTTCTGCTAAATGACAAAAAGGATTATGTATGTCGATTAAAGAAATCTGTGTATGGGATAAAACGGTCCCCAAGAGCTTAGTATTACAATCTGGACAAGTATTTACATCAGCAAGGATTTAAAAAGGGAACAGTTGATATAAACTTATACACCAAGGCTGAAGGTAATGACCTGTTAATTATTGTAGTATATGTTGATGATATTATTTTTGGTAGTAACATTGAACTAATGAGTAAGAAGTTTGTAGCTGCAATGCAGCAAGAGTTTGAGATGTCCATGTTAGGAGAAATCTCCTTCTTTCTTGGCTTATAGATTCATCAATTAGAAAAAAGGAATTTTTTATTTCCCAAAGCAAATATCTCAAGGAAATATTGAATAATTTTGGCATGGAAAATTGTACATCAGTAAGCACTCCCATGACTACCAATTGCAATCTTAGCAAAGAGGACGATGCTCTAGAAATACATCAAACCATGTACAGGTCCATGATAGGAATCTTACTCTATCTCACAGCTTCAAGGCCTGACATCATGCAAGTTCTTGGTTTGGTTTGCAGGTTTGTGTCCAATCCCAAGGAAACTCATGTTCTTGCAGTCAAAAGAATATTCAGGTACTTGAAAGGAACTATTGATTATGGATTGTGGTATCCAAAAACAACAGACCTCGTTCTTAGAGCTTATACAGATGCAGATTGGGAAGGAAGTATTGATGATATAAAAAGAACTATTGGAGGTGCATTCTTCTTGGCAGTTGTTTAGTATCTTGGATCACTTATATTTCTCTTTGTACAGCTAAAGCAAAGTATATAGTTGCAGTATCTTGTTGTACGCAAGTATTGTGGATAAAGACCAATCTCAAGGATATTCAAGTTCCTTGTGATCAACCTGTTTCCATCATGTGTGAAAATACAAGTGTTATTAATCTCTCAAAAAATCTTGTTCAACACTCTAAAACTAAGCATATACCCATCAAGTATCACTTTCTCATAGGTTCAAGATCAGGTGAATAAACTAGAATATGTTCCTTCCAAGGAGCAGATCGTGGATATATTTACAAAGACATTACCTAGGGACTCCTTTGAGTACCTCAAAGATAAGTTGGGAGTCTTTCCCACTCCTCATTAAGGTGCATAACCTTAATGATAGGTTGGAGGCTATTAAAAATACTTATTTAGCCTCAGGGGGGAGCAATGCAATAAATTGAGCAGCAGACAATACAACATTCAGATAGGGGAGTCACTCTCAAGATGTGCACAGTGAGTAGGGTATATCCCTTTCCATTGATGTCAAAGGGGGAGAAAAATAGAGTTGCGACAAAAAGGAGCAGCATACAGGAAGGTTGGGACAAAGAGGAGCATACAGTAAGGGGAAGTGAAGTCCAGAGGAACACACCGACAGGGGGAGCATCTCAACAATAGAATTTCCATCAATAAAAAAGGGGGAGTTTGTTGAGCATATAATTTGTTGAGAATATGTTTTCATTGATGTCGGAATGGTGCACAAACAATATGGCACAAAGTTGGAGCACATGCAGAGGAAGTGAACGGAAGGATTCCTTTTGCACAGGCAGAGGAAGTGCGTGGAAGGATTCTTTCTACTATACTATCGCAATTCCACACAAAACGGAACTCCTAGAAGAAATCGTGAAATATTGAAAATTGAAGTGTGTTGAATTACTAAAGGACGAAGGGATCAATGATGCAAACGAAATCAAGGAAGCAATTGAGTCTACTAGGAGTACACATAGAATAGGAGGATGACCTATGACATAGTGCAGAAGTAAAAGTAGACTGTGACAAATTCCCTTGTTCGTGATTGCGGAATGAATCAGTGGATGTTAGTGCTACAGTGCAACGACAGATGTGCAAATATCGCAGGGTGCCTTGAGCAAAGCGACGAGTGACAAAGTGTATTATTATTGGATGATTTTATCCATGTAGTAGATGCTTTGTAAACCAAAATGTGAACTACTACGACAAGGAATGATTTGGTAAAACAATAAATATTTTGTCGATTTGAGTTAGTTAAAATGTTCATAACAGAAGTTTGTCTACATATAACTAACTGGACTATGATTTTGTCAAAATAGGTCCACAATGTAACTTTCATGCGTCCACATACTTTATTTAGACAAAATTGTAACTGGAAGGAGTTTTATGAGGTCAAATTTTGTTCACATTCTAACTGTTGTGTGTCCACATACAGGAAGGTGAACTCAAAAAATTGGTATACATATGGATGTGCTTTGATCGAGAAGTGTGAAGGAAATGAGAGAAAAGAAGGTGCAGTAATTACTCAAAGGAACATAAATGCAAATTTGTCAGTTTGTGTAATGTAACATATATTTCTGAACTTAGGGTGGTAGGGTGGTGCTAGGGTGAGTCAAATCTCACAGAGGATTGAAGTCCTCATTTTTGTAACAAGTTGGTGCCTGAGAGGATTGGAATCCTTATTATCTGCGACGGGTTGGTGCCTGAGAGGATTGGGGTCCTCGTTATCTGCGATAGGTGGGTGCCTATTGAGATGAAAATTTATAATTTTTAAGTTGGTGCTCACAGAAGAACATGAAGAAGATGTTCAGTGGTTTTCTCCCGCATTGGGTTTCCACATAAAAATATTGGTGTACTGTGTCCACTGTGATGTTTTGATTTATGGATGTATTTTTCATTAAGTGCACGTTACTAAATATCTTAAACGGTTGAAAAGAAAGAAAATTTAGATTGTTAATGTAATATTGACTTCCTATGCTTGCGCCTCTAAGTTTACGAACCTCCCAGATTGATAGATTAAATGTCAAGGATTTATACATATAAATAACCCGACAATCGTATTTCCCATCAATCATATAGTTCATAGTTCTCTAGTCCTTGTCTATGTTACTTTGTTCATAGAATTGTGAAGGAACCATGATCAAGGAACTATGATCGACAAGAACTTTGACCAACATTACCAATAGGAACTTTGACTAACATGAAATTTGATGTAGTGAACTATGACCATTGGGAATGTAATGTCCATGATTTGAACAATTTGTAATTATACATATAGGTTGGTGAGTCATTGGTACTAATTGTAAATGTAAATGTCCATTTAGGTTGGTGAGCCATTTGCACTAAGTTTTGATGTTGCACGCATCGGAGTAGTGCGCAGAGAATTGTTATCAAAGACAAGGTGCACACATTTTATAGTGTTGCGCGCACCTGGGTGAGTGCGCACATTTCACAGTGTTGCGTTCACTTGGGTAAGTGTGTGGTAATGACCTAGGAGTGTGCACCAAGTTGAGTTATATATGTGTACATATATGGTTGTATATGTATTGTGTCTAGAGAGCCTATGTGATTATGAGGCTAGTGAGTCGGGACGTAGATAGGCTAGTGCGCCTATCCATGTAAATTTAATTGCATTTATTAATATAATATTACATTGTTGCACGTAGACAGACTTAGACGAAAAGAGATGGGGAAATGACTCCACCGAAAAAGGGAAAAGAGGGGGAGACTTAAGTCTTAGGGAATATTTTATAATATTTCCAGAAAAGTATAATGTTGGATAATTATTTTATCCTAAGTTCCCGAGGGTAGGGAACGAGTCACCAAGTGACTTAAGCTACTTCTGAAGGTGACAAGTGTGGAGTTGAAGGCATGCAATATATATTGATGGACTTGGTGTATTTTTTGGATTATCCATTATTCATTATGCACTCTCATGTGCAGAAGGGGCTCCAGGGAGAAGACGACTATTACCTTATCTACATAGAGAAATGTGTAAAGAGTTGTGGTGTTGTAATCAGAGTTTTACTGTCAAAGTGACGAGTTGTCAATCTCATGATAAGTCTCTATGGGTAAGATATTTTTTGTTGAAGAATATCTTTGTGAGGCCCGTGAGCATACTCTCTCTGTCATATTTTTGTTGAGAATTGTTCCATGGTGCACTAGGCATTCGTCGCAAGGCTCGGAGACTTCCTATTTGTCATGTTGATGGTAACTCTGGAAGGGAAGTGGGGCAGTCGAAGGACTGTTGAGAATATAAGTGGCACACTTCCTTGGGTGTAACAGGTGTGTGGGGAATGATGGATTGTAGGCTAGTTGCAATAGCAGGCACCTTGGACTAAGCAATTTTGTTGAGAATTAGATCTTAGTTTGTCGCTAGGAACCCTTTTTCCCTAGTTGAGTTAAACCCTATCTCGGGGGTGACATGTTGCTGAAATATTATAAGAAACGGAGTCTATGGTTGGGAGGAACGTCTGAGTTTTGTGTGTAGTTGGTGACTTTCATAAAAGATAAGTGTTATTTATGTGTTTGTCATGTTTACTATGTGCTTATTTATCTATGTTTAACATGGGTTAGTTCTTGTATGTTATCGCATATAAGTAATTGTTGTTACTATGTATTAGTCTTCTTGCACATGTAATTATGGTGCTTATAGCCTGTATTTGTAGTTGTGCATAGATATGACAAATGTTGATAGTCTTGCATGTTAAGTTAACCTTGTGATTTTGGTTATGAGTCTTCAAGAAGAGGATTGAATGGTCATGTGCATAGGAAAGTATCTTGTGTGCATAGGAGGTTGGAACTCATGTGTGTGTTCAAGGAAATAGACCCCGCACATAGGCGAATCAGAATTGGTGTGTGACGTCAGGGTGGTTGTGCGCATAGTTGTGCTTTGTGATCATTATCCTGGTGTGCGCAATTGTTTGAGTTACTTATGTTGCTTAAATTTTTGTTAAAAGGTGAAAGTTAGTGTGGCACGACCAATCCAGGTGGATATCGATGGCCACCCACCTATTCCACGGGCTCAAAGAATAGTTTTCATTTTGGTAGTTTTTTCCTAGTTTTTCAGGTCCTAAACTTTCAAGGTCATTTTGAGGCCCTAAACAGTGTTTTTGGACACAGCACAATCACATTGTAGGATTTATCACGAGTGTGATGGAAACATGTGTATTCCTCGTATATTTCTTTCCAACGAGCTATCATGTGCCTGAAATGGACATCGTATGCAAAAGTTACGTCCCTGGGAAGTTGATGTACCAACTTACCCCATCGGGGCCCACATGACTTTTGGCGCTTCATCTCCTAGGGTTAGGTTTTTGGATGTTTAGGATTTTCTCATTTATGCTTTATGTTAAAAAGGCCTTTGGAGCCTCATTGTTACCATCTTCTTATGAATGAGTGTAGTTGTCACATCTCTTCTCAAAGATAAGTTGCCACCATTCGAGCAAGTTTGTTTCAGACTGCATTTTTACAGTTTCATCATATTCTCTTTATTAATAGGAGTCAAGTTTTACTGCATCTCTGTGTATTTATTTATTATACATATGTATTCCATTTAGTTCCATTTATAGATATGGATAAGTGGTATCGAAGTGGTATCCTCTTTATTTTTTTCTATGTGCATGTCCTCAATGAGGTCAGGGTATAAACAGTTGGGACTTGAAGTGGTTGATCCCTTGCAAGAACATCCATGCCGATCACGATGGCCTCCCATGGTGGAAGAAAAGAGAGACGATGGAGCAGGATATCCTTTTAAACTATTGCTTGAGGAAGCCCTCTTGCGACAAAGGAATGAGATGATGGATAACTTTTCATAGATCCTTTGATGGCTGCCAACAAGAGACGCATCTTCATCAACCGGCCACGCCACCCCCTTCAAGGTACAAATCAATTTTGATATCCCAGATTTCCCAAATATCTTCCATACCTTGTGCACCAAGTTAGGTATCAAGGACTTTGAATGACATATGTTGCTCAAGTATTGTGATTGTCTGCATAGATACATCTAAATAGAAATGGTTTTTCTGGACATCTCATCACTGGGAACAACATATCGATATGTTGTCAAAATCGAGCAGAAATTTAAACAAAATAAGCGGGAGTTTGGATCTGCAAATTCCTCATAGAAAAATCAAGGCAAAGGTAGCCCCAACCCACAGAACAAATGATAGAGTAAGGATGGAACCCCTCAGGAAAACCATTCCAAGCCAAAAATAAAGAAGGGTAATGAGAATACGAAGAAAGACACTAGGAAGTGGTGTGAATTTCATAAAATCCCCTGGCATAACACTAATGAATGTTGCTTGAAGCATTCATTGGTGGTCGATATGAAAGCCTCAGAGTCAAAGGCGGGTTATGAAATCTGAATCATATCCAGACAAAGGGAAGTGGATCATTGACGCAAAACCTAGTGCCATTTTCGCTACCACCAAGGTCCATCCAAGTGAACCAGAGGAAGGTGAATGCATTTTTCACTTGCAGTTGTGGGTGAAGGGTTCTCCACTACATTTCATTGTTGATGGTAGAAGTCAAAAGAACCTGATCTCATCATAGGTCATAAAGAAGTTGAACCTGCCAAGGATGCCACACCTACAACCCTACACCATCGGGTGGCTCCACCAAGGAAGAGACCTCAGCGTCAGCCAAAAGTGTTGTCTGTTAAGGTTTAAACTATTATTAGAGTTATTTTCATTTCACTAGATAACAATAGCATAGATAGGATCACTAAGAAATACACAATCACAAGAGACACATCATTTATCCTGGGAAACCCTCATGGGGGAGAGAACCCTGCAAAAACCTCCTTATTATAGATAACCAATACAATGCCAAGAGATAACTAAAACAAATACAGAAAGTCCTCTTCCAAGAATGTGCGCCTCTCTCTCTCTTCTTCCTTCTCCAATTGCAGCTCCGAACTTGCTTCTTGATGAACAAGTGAGTGTGTGTCCAAATGAGGTGCTAGCCTCTTTATTTATACAATTCTGGCATGTGTGGACAGAGGTGTCTTTTCACTGGCAGGGCCGACTTCTTCTTCTGGGTGGTTATAACCACTTTAATATATTCTGGCTGGGACGACTTCTCATTCTGGGTGGTTATGACCACTTTAATATATTTTGGTGCTGACTTTTCATTTAGCCCATTACAATTAGAGTTTAACCAATCCACAAAAGGGGATTTGGTCATTTACAATACCCGACATGATCAATCTGCAAAAGGGGATTGATATAATGAATAATACATCAATAATAAATAGAATAATGTTTGTAGTTACAATATTTCAACACTCCCCCTTAACAAGAAGGGTATTATACAACATCATCAGGCGAGAGAGAGAGGGCAGCATCATCAACAACATCTTGAAACACTGACTGGCATATATATAAATCATCGGAAGTTTTTCTCATCATCAATATCATCATTCACAATAGGGAGATGGAATGGCATCATCATCCTCATCAACATGAGGCTAAGGTAACATCATCATCATCTTCGGCATGAAAGATGAAATAATATCATCATCATCGTAATCATCTTCAACAAGGACTCGGGAGTTGAAGTGGCATCATCATCATTTTAAGTTTTAAACCTGCGAAGTAAAGCAATGCATATAGATTCTTAAGCAATACAAAAATTAATCAATGGCTCATACACAGAATACACAGAGATCTTTACCGGAAACCCTCAACTGGGAAAACCTTTCTTATTTTCATTATGTCGAATTTCACCATTCACCATACAATATATACAATGTTTTTAGGTATTCCGTAGATACCAAAACCCTAATCCCTTAATCTGGGATTAATTTACAAATCAGCTAAAAATAGCAAAAACCGCCCAAAAAAAAAAATTCAGGGCGTTGCCCCGAACGCTGCGCGTAACCAGGGGGGGGCATACCTGCCCCCCCCCTGGGACCCCCCTAGGAAGCACCCGGTGCAACGGAAAATCTCTAAGTGTAGGGATCGTCAGACGCAGTTGTCGTATCTGACGCACCCACACACACACACATGCAAAGAATATAACACATACCCAACATTCTCCCACTTGTTGTTTTCTTTGCATCCA
>ML777750.1:137582-200626 GCA_009831015.1 Picea engelmannii
ATATCTTACTCTGAGTTTTATGTGTTTAATTCTGGTTAAATGCATTTGTTTTTACATCCATGTAATGAATGATGATTTGAGAGGTTGGGTGAACCTGGGTAGTGTAAAAGGGTACACTATAGTAGACCTCATAGTGTTATTATTACTTTGGGTAGACAATTGTACAGGATACCAGAGGTAGCTCCACCTAGCGCTATTTCTTTTATCTCTACTAAGAAATGCAGGAAGGTCATTTCTCAGATCGAGAAATTTGTCTTCTTCATGATTCTCTCTCAAAGTGAACCGAAGGTTGTAGCCACATCCATGGCCTCTACACAGGGCCTCTCCATGTAGCAGAAGAAAGTGGAAAATATCATGGAAGAATACAAAGGCATAGTCTCCTCACCCACTGGGGTGTCACGGCACTATCAGGTCAAGCATTCAATCGTTCTAACCCTCAGTGCACCTCTACCCAATGGACTAGTCTATCACTGCTCTCTAATGGAAAATGAGGAAATTAAGCAACATATCCAAGATTTGCTTCAAAAGAGGCACATCTGACCCATCTCCTCACTCTATGGGAGCCCAATTGTACTTGTAAATATGAAAGATGGGGATTGGAGACTTTGCATTGATTGCAGGGACCTAAACAAAATAATAGTCAGGATCTGGTACCCAATTCCCCAAATTGAAGACCTTCTTGACTAGATCAAGGGAGCCAAGTTTTTTGGCAAGATTAACCTAATGTCTGGCTACCACCAGGTCCCAATAGAATAGACTGATGTATGGAAGATTGCTTTCAAGTCCAAAGAAGGTCTTTTTGAATGGATAGGTATGCCCTTTGGTTTGACAAATGCTCCAACAACTTTCATGAGATTGATGGACAATATATTGTGGCCCTTCACCAATTCTTTTTTGGTGGTATATCTAGATGACATCCTTATCTTCATCAAGAATTGGGAAAACACTTGCAGCATATTCAACACGTCCTTCACACTTTGTGACAACACAAGCTATATGCTAACTTGGAAAAATGCTCCTTCGA
Organism: Picea engelmannii; assembly: GCA_009831015.1. Classification (NCBI taxonomy): domain Eukaryota; kingdom Viridiplantae; phylum Streptophyta; class Pinopsida; order Pinales; family Pinaceae; genus Picea; species Picea engelmannii. The sequence continues at coordinate 138,607 of ML777750.1, forward strand.
CATGAAGAGGGTCCAATACCTAGGCTACATTTTTTATGAGCATGGTGGGCATGTGGATCTAGCCAAGATCCAAGTCATTTGTGACTGGCTAGACCCGACCACACTAACCAAGCTTCGAAGTTTCTTAGGACTTGCCAACTTCTATCGCAAGTTCGTGTTGGGATTCTCCCATATTGCATGGGCCCTCATCCAAGTGACCAAGGGTGGTGGAAAGGTAAAGTTCGTGTGGGGGAAGTCACAACAGCAAGCGTTCGATTATTTGAAACATCACTTATGCTTAACTCAAGTACTCTCCTTAACTGATCTACAACAACCTTTTAATTATTGAGACCGATGCTCCAGACTATGTTGTGGGTGGAGTGCTCACTCAACATGATCGTCTAGTGGCATATCATGGTGACAATGGAAGCACTACATTCTCAGGAAGGAGACAACCATCCACACTGATCACAAGTCTCTACAATTCATGCAGACACAAGGAAAATTATAGAACGACTGCCATAAAAATTGGTCCACATACTTGTAACATTTCTATATCAACATCAAATATAAGACAAGGAGCACCAATTGTGTCACTGACTACCTCAGTTGACCTCCAATTTCAACCTTAACCTCGATGTTCCACTCATGTTTACATGAGCCATCCAAGTGGCCCCAACTCTACAGGAGTGATCCAGACTTCGCTGCCACTTACTAGATGCTAGGCATATGCGCGACTGTCACTGAATTTCATATTCAGGATGGACTATTATGCCATCTGGGTCACCTCTGTGTTCCTTCAAGCAAGCATGTGAAGCCGATTTGGGAAGATCAATATAGTCGGATGGTAGGACATTTTGGCATGGAAAACACCATGGAAGTACTACAAAATCATTTCTACTAGCTGAAAATTCGATAGGACTTCAACAATTATATCAGGTCTTGCATTGCATGTGTCATTAACAAAATAGTCACTAAGAAGCAAGGCTTGTACACCCCTCTGCCTACTCCCAATAGGCCATGGGAATCCATCTCAATGGACTACATGTCAGGCCTTCCTTCAACCAAGCAGGGAAATGACTATGTTTTTGTGGTAGTTGATCGGTTTTCTAAGATGCCCATCGTCACATCCTGCAAGAAGAATATCACAACGGAAGCCACTTCCAATCTCTTCTTCAAGTAGGTGTGGGTACACTTCGGGATACCATAGACCATCATATCATATCGGGACATCTGGTTCCTAATCACATTCTGGTCTAGCCTCTGGCCACTATTGGACACCAAGCTCACCAAATTCATCGCCTTCCACCCCCAAACTGATGGCCAAACAGGTGTCATTAATAGAATGATCATGCATATCCTTCACATGTACAACTCCAAATATATATGCATGTGGTATGAGAGTCTCCCCTATGTTCAACACAGCTACAACAAATCTCTTCATAGCTCGACCAAGCAATTTCCTTTTCAGGTGGGGTTGGGATTTCAACCATTGGGTCCCGTTGATGTCGTACTACCCCTTGCATCCACACAAGCAGAATCATACCATCCTTAATCTGAGGCCGACAAAGCCACCAAGTTTATTGAACAAATTTAGCACATACAACAACAGTTCCATGATATTTTATAGAAAGCCAATGCTAATTACAAATAGCACCATGATCAACACCGGGTATTGCACAACTTTCAGGTGGGACACAAGGTTTGGTTGCATTTTCAGAAAGAGATCCTTATAGGAACCCATTGAAATCTTTTTCCACTTATCTATGGACCTTACACCATCACCAAGGCTATGGGTGATAATGTGTTTGAGCTAAGTAATTCCCCCTTCCTTGGACTGCACTCTGTGTTCAATGTGTACCTCCTTCGGCCATACTTCCCACCATTATTGGACACATCAGAGATCGAAAAACGGTTGAAATACACAGAGATCAACCCTAAATGCATGGAATATGAATTCGTTGATTAGATCATGGACACTTAGATTAAGGGCACTCATATTGATTGATCAGATCATGGACACTCACTTAGGTCTAAGTTTAGCAGAAGTTTCCCCATCTTGTGGGGGCACTCAACGCAATGGAGACCATTGATTGCTAAGGGGGGAGGACTGATCCAGGTGGATGTTGGTGGCCACCTACCTATTCCACTAGCTCAAAGAACAATTTTCATTTTGGCAGTTTGTTTCTAGTTTTTCAGGTCCTAGACTTTCGAGGTCGTTTTGAGGCCCTAAACAACATTTTTGGGCACGACACAATCACACTATAGTTGTTATCCAAAGTGTGATGGTGACATGTGTATTCCTTGGATATTTCTTTCCAACGAGCTATCGTGTGCCTAAAAAAGAGACCGCATGCAGAAGTTACGACCCTGGGAAGTTGATGTACCAACTTACCCCATCGAGGCCCACATGACTTTTAGCGCTTCATCTCCTAGGGTTAGGTTTTTGGATGTTTAGGGTTTTCTCATTTATTATTTATGTTAAAAAGGCCTTTCGATCCTCATTGTAACCATCTTCTTGTGCATGAGCATAGACGTCACATCTCTTCTGAAAGATAAGCTTCCACCATTCGAGCAAGTTTCTTTAGTCTTCATTTTTACAGTTTCAACATATTCTCTTTATTAATAGAAGTCAAGTTTTACTGTATCTTTGTGTATTTATTTGTTATACATATGTATTCCATTTCATTCCATTTATAAATTTGGATCAACAACTCAGCTTGAGATTGAGCGCGTTAATTCAAGTGATATTGTGTAGAGTAGAGTTTAGTATAGAATATGTGCGATGGATTTTTGGAGTAGCATTGCTCAGCAGTACGTTGGGGATGGTACAATTTGGTTGATTCAAAGCTACATAAGTTGAGGTTGTGTGACATGGCCATCCTGGGGTGGTTGGGAATGTTACATTGTGGTATCAGAGCATGTTGTAAGTGTCAGTAATGGGAAACGTTACAATGTGGTCACGAGACTCGATTGGGAGACTGGGTGTGTTATAGATTGGTATCAGAGCATGTTGTAAGTGTTGGTAACGAGAAACGTTACAAGGTGGTGACAGGACTCAGTTGGGAGGTTGGGTACGTTACAGATCCATATCAAAGCTATAGGTTCAACACTAGACTTGTATGGGCCTGAGGTCAACAAGAAGCATCATATCTCCTGCATGAGCTAAGCTATACTTAAGGAAAAATTCAAACTGATAAGTGGCTGAGTTTAGAATTGCAGTGCGGCCTTGGTGCACATTAAGTAAGCATAAATATATTTGCATGCTAAATTCATGATATTGCGGAGTGGGAACTAGAACTACGCAGTAAACAATGGTGTGTGGAAGTGCACACTAAAAGTTTGGGGCTACGCAGAACAAATTTGTGGTGCATTCACATTATTGATACGTGGCGTACAAGTTAAAATTTGACATCTTGCATTGGTGTGTGTTGAATACCAGTGTGTGCATGGTCTTCAGAAGGAAGGATTCTAACAAGATGGTACAAAGTTTTCATGAAGTTATCCCGTGAATTCACCTAACAATTCTTGTTTTCTGATTTTGCAGAATTATCAGTGGTTAGAGCAAGACCAGTACAAAGGGTCAAAATCATGGAAAATGTGTAGAGGACTTACAGTCTTGATGAGGAATTTAGGGATTTGTATGTCGAGTTAGCTATTGATGGTACAAAATCCAAGGAGGAGCGCATGAACTTGGTAGACACCATAAAGGGATTGCAGAAAGATGTTTGAAGCTATAAGGTTGATAATGAAAGCCTTATTAAATCTAAGGCGCAACAAGATGATTTCAATTTCAAATTGATGTAGAGCCTGGATAGAATAGAAAATAAAATGGATAAGGAGGCAGATTCGAGTAGGTCAAAAAGTTGCAAGTCTCATGATGAGAAAATAAGAGAAGCAAGAAGTGTTGGTAGGCATCGACCTCACTCACCAAAGAATTCTTTTAGAAAAGTGCGCAGTAGTTTGATTCCATCTCTTGTCAGGAAGCATAAGAGGATTAGAGTGGACGAGATACAGGGAGAAATGAATAATATCAAGCCTCGTACCTTTGATGGTAAGCACAAGAAGGATGAAGATGTGGAGACATAGTTGCTAGGTATGAGGAAGCACTTCCAGCTACATAATTATTTTGCGCAATCAGAAGGGAGAATTTCCCTCTATCAGCTAAAAGGAAAAGCATCAATGTCGTGGGATCATTTTTTTAAAGTGCAACAAATTGATGAGAAGAAAGTTACTTGGAGGGATTTCAAGAGGTATTTCCAAAATAAATATTAAACCAAGCGGTACTATGATAAGAAAATGAAGGAGTTCTTTGAACTCAAGCTTGAGAGTATGACGATAGATGAGTATGAAAGAAAAATTTTAGAGCCATTGAAATATGTCACATTCATCAAGGATGAGCAAGTTGAAATTTAGAGGTACTTGAGTGGGCTTCCCTCATTTATTAGTGGCAAGATACAATATGATGACCCTAAGACATTAGAGGAAACTATAAGGTTCACTAAGTGTCTTTATGAGCAGCAAAAGGGAAGACCAATTTTCCAAAAGGCTTAGGAATATAAGATGAAAAGCAAGGTGGAACAGAGGAAGAAGGGGGCTAAGCCACCATTTTTCAGAAATATTGTGCAAGGACAGACAACTCTCCAGGAGCCCAATATGTCAGAGACAATGGGGAAAAATCCATGGAAACAATCTATTCAATGTTGGAGTTGTGGAGGGAATCATATGCGCGGATATTTCCCTGAAAGAGATGATAAAGTGAGGATTGTGCACATTGTATAGCAATCTACGATGGTTGAGGACATGGGAAAAAATGTGCCAAGGATTTATGCAGCCTTGGATAACAAGCAGGTTAAGTTTTAGTCGCACATGAGTGAAGTGGAAGGTAATGTTAATGACCAACCCATTGCTATTTTAATTGATTCAAGAGCTATTCATAGTTATCTAGATCCTAATATGGTGGAAAGATTCCATTTGTTGAGAAGAAATCTTGGAAAACCTTGGTTGGTGAAGTTAGCTACAGGAGAAAAAAGGAAAATTAATGAGATGGTCAAGGCATGTCTAATGGAGATGAATGGACTACACACAAAGGTTGATTTGAATATCATACCTTTGGGTTCATATGATCTCCTCATTGGTATGGACTGGTTGGATGAGAACCATGTTGTCCTCGACTATTACAATAAGGCATTTACTTGCTTGGATGAGGAAGGGAACTTAAGATCAGTTCAAGGAATTCCAAGAGTTGTAACTATGATAGAAGTTTCAGCCTTGCAATTGAAGAAAATCTACAGGAAAGGATGTCAATTATTTGCAGCAGACATGGAAGAGGCACATAAGGATAGTGTGCCAAGTATTGAAGATTGTGTAGTACCGAAAGAGTATGAGGATGTATTTAAAGAGATATTGGGATTTCCTCCGAAAAGAGATATTGATTTCTCTATAAATATGATTTCGGGAGTAGCACATGTATCCAAGACTCCTTATGCGATGAGTATGCCAGAGTTGAAGGAGTTATAGATGCAACTTGAAGAGCTTATGAAGAAGGGGTATATATTCCCAAGTGTGTCATCTTGGGGTGCCCCAGTTTTGTTCATGAAGAATAAGGATGATATGTTGAGACTTTGTATCGACTTCAGGCAGTTGAACAAGGTAACAGTAAAGAACAAGTATCCTTTGCCAAGGATATATGACCTCTTTGATCAGTTGTGAGCTGCACTGATATTTTCTAAGATTGATCTTAGATCTGGCTATCACCAAGTGAGGATTAAGGAAGAATACATCAGTAAGACGACCTTGAGAACAAGGTATGGTTGTTACAAGTTTACAATGGTTCCATTTGGGTTGTTGAATGCACCAGGTGTCTTCATGTGTTTGATGAATGGAGTTTTCATAAGTTATTTAGATAAGTTTTCCATTGTATTTCCGGATGACATGTGTTAGCGACGGAAGTCACTCCTGGATTGCTTGCAGGAGTAGAGCCCGACGCCCATCAGTTTTATGTCACAATAGTTTTTAATGGGTGATCAAATGGGTAGAGACTCGGGGAGATATCACTCTAACTCATGGACTAGGTCTGGTATGTAATTAACAAAGGAGGTCTTGATCTAACTTCAATCAGTGGGTTGATTGAAAGATGAACAGTTGGAAGACTTGATAAGAAGAGTGAACAAACTACTTTGGTCAACAGGCTTTAAGTAGTTTGTGGAAGAAAGACTATGAATGCAAGATCCTCTTGGTTCAGGGTCTTAAGAAACTGAAAGGGGAACTTGACTGGACTCTCCAATTCCAAGTCATTCAGCGTTAGGAAAATCACAAGGACCGATTAGAGACAATGCAACTGTTACATTGATCCAATTCTACATCATCCTATAACAGCTATAACTCGACTGGATTCTCCAATTCCAAGCTACTCTAACACAGTGTAAACAAAGACGTGAGAGAAACTGACATTCATAAGGCAAGAAATCTCAAGAGTCCATGCATAACCAGAATAACAGTGCTTCATTAAAGCTTTAAAACCAGGAGCCTCACTCAACCATCGATCCTTCAAAAATGGCGAAAACGCCTACATATACTCGAAACAACAATAGCAACAAAATCGAGACGTTGCATTAAAAACATTACGTCTGCATGGCTTTTGACAATCTACACCTGTAGTCTCTAAATGATTGTGCACCTATGGCAGACGCAATCGAACTCCTGACAGTCCCGTGGGCGAATCGACGTGCTTTCAATTCGTCGTTGGACTTTCCCTTTATGGCGGAGATGATATCTAACCACCACCAACTACCTTAATAATTGCTTCCTTGGGATTGAGAATGGCCCGATAAATAGACGTGGAGGCCAGCGCGAAGGTTGGGCGCATAATGGGAGTGGTGGATGGGCAGAGGAAACCCGGAGCGCATGGCTCGAGTGGATTTAGGAGTAGAGATGGCCATACATAGCCGGAGGGGGGAGGGTTGAAGCGCTCTTGTGACGAGGCACGATGTCGTAGGGAGATGATGGGGAAGTCATAAGGTGGCGGGACTGAAGGAGGAGGAGAGGTGAGTTGGGAGATGAAGAACACCTGGCATGAGGTGTCAGGCGAAAATGAAAAAAAGGAAAAGGTGCGCCACGAGGATGCGTGTATAGGTGACGTGGAGAGAGGAGGACACATGGCAGTTGGAAAGAGGACGATGGTCTGCGGAAGGGCCATGCTATGAGGTGAAGTGGAAGATAGTTTGCAGGGGAGCGGCGACTCGAGAGGTGACATGACGGGGGGGAAGGACCCACGTTGATTAAAGGCAGAGAGGCAAGGGAGATCTGGATCGCCTATGCACCGTTGAGTTGGGCGCTCTGATTGCAGTCGTTGAAGAGGTGCGCCCTCGATTCCGGACCCCTCCCCTCCGCTTAAAGGTGGAAAGGCGGCGGGGCTCCGGAATCTTATTTGCGTCGTTGATCTGGGCGCGCGGGTCTCTGTCGTCCAGATTTACTTGCCTCTTAACCACAGGCGCATTTTGTGTCCTGAACTTAGGGTAAGTGGGTTTTTTACCCACTCCTTCGCATTTTCACCACCCCCTACAAGAAATGTCACTAACATTAGGCTCCATGGGGGATAGAGTCGTCCCTGTGATGCTCTAAGGACTCTTTTTGCAGATCCATTGCCTTGTTGTTGGGCTATGGAGTCACTTATTAAGATGAAAACAAAAAATAATATTTACAAAAACAAAAGAGCCAACTGCGGCTCACAATTTTTTTTTTTTCAAGAAATGCCCATTTACTGGGCCATTAAAAACTTCTTTGCCTTCCAAATCCTACAGCATGTAAGTGTTGTTTGAAAATACTTCACAGATCTTGAAAGGCCCAAACCAGAGGGCATCAAACTTACTGTGTTTGCCCCTATCCTACCTGGGTGCATCCCATTTGAGCACCAGATCGCCCAACTCGAAATCTTTCTTTCTGCTCTTCCTATCAAAGGTTTGCTTGATCTTCTGCTGACGATTGTACGCCCTGTCCATGACCTGTTCCTTAATCTGATGTACTTCCAACATATGATGAATCCTTATGACCATATGGTCAGGCTCTCCTTCTAGGTCCTGGAGAAATGTCACCACAGATAAGGCGAGTTGAGTAGGGAAAATAGCCTCCGCTCCATAAACAAGTTGGAAAGGTGAGATGCCCAGGGACTTCTTAGTTGTCACCCGGTCGGCCCATTGAGCAAATTTGAGGTTGGAATCCCAGGCCCTTTTATTGCCTTCCAGTAATTTCTTGATGAGCTTGATCAGACTTTTATTGGAAGACTCTTCCAATCCATTTCCTTGAGGATAATAAGGAGTAGAGTGGATCAGTGAAATCTCAAACTGTTCACAGAATTTGACCAGGGGCTCTGACCGAAAGGGGGGGGCATTATCAGTGACAATTTTGCTTGGACGGCCAAATCTGGCTATGATATCCTCCAGGAAGCTAATAATCACTTTGTGAGAAGTGCTCCTGGTGGGGACAGCTTCTATCCACTTGGTGAAATAGTATGTCACAGTCAGGATCCATCTGTGTTGGCCACTTGAGGGGGGATGAATTTCTCCAATGAAGTCCAATCCCCACTATTGAAAGGGTGTTGAAACTACTACAGGCTTTAATGGCAGAGATTTGAGCTGCTACTTTCTCGAGAACTTTTGGCATTTGATGCAAGCTCTAATTTCTCTGCAGACATCAGGGAATAAAGTGGGCCAGTAATACCCAACCCGGAGGATCTTGTGAGCTGTGGTCTTCTAGAAATGATGACCTCCGCAAAGACCGCTATGGAAATCAAACATAACCTTCTGGGCTTCTTGTGGGTCCAGGCATCTTAAAAATACCCCTAGAGGGTCCTTCCAGTACAAGGCTTGGTCTATGAGGCAATATCTAACCGCTTTGAGCTTTAAAGCTCTAGCCTTACTTTTTCCCAATCCATCAGGAGGCTTTAATTCTTGCAAAAAGTACAAGATATCCTTGTACCAGGCGCATGCTGCTAGTGATAAGGAACTCTAAAAATTCTTGTTCGATGACTCAGCTTGCTCATTGATGAAGTTAATTCTCAAGGCTTTGCAATTGGATTCAGCCAACAACTTGGCTAAACCCTGCCCCTTTATCAACTTGGTGGGCTTAATCTCCAGATCAAACTCCAGGATCTTGGCAATCCATTTACCTCTTCTCCCATCTATGTCAGGTTGTACGAGGATGTCCTTCACAGAGGCCGAAGGAACGTATGCGGTGACCTTTGAGTGCAAGACATAGACTCTGAAAGCTTTGAGGGCTTTCACCAAGGCATAAGCCTGCTTCTCCATGATCTCTTACTAGACCTCTACATCTCTCAATGTCTTGCTAAAGAACGAAATGGGTTGTTCTCGCCCTTCCTCATTTTTCTGCAACAAGACTGTTGTTACTGTATCATAAGAAGCAAAAGAAAAAATCAAGAAATATTTGGAATAATCAGGACTAATTAGCACAGGTGCCTCAGTCAATGCCTTTTTTATTTGGACAAAAGATTCCCTGGACTCAGCGGTCCATTTCACTTCATTTCCCTTCCTGAGCATGGTTGTGATGTGTTTCACCATCTCAACAAAATTCGAGACAAACCTCCTTAGAAAGTTAATCTTCCCCAAAAAGGCTTGAACTTCTTTTCTAGACCAGGGAAGTGATAGGGTCTGAATGGATTCTACCCTATTGGGATCAATCCTCACTCCCTCTGTTGATACTATATGGCCTAATAACTTCCCCTCCTTCATAGCAAACAAATATTTCTTGGGGTTTATGGATAGGCCAAACCTTCGACACTTCAGGAAAAATTTCCTCAAGTGGCAGCGGTGCTCCTTATCTGACCTGGAGAAGATCGTGATGTCATCTAGATAGATTACCACAAACTGGTCCTTCTCCCCGATGAAGGCTATGTCCATGGCTCGCTGAAATGTTGCTCCTGCATTCATCAATCCAAAAGGCATTTTGGCATACATGAATGTTCCCCAAGGAGTGGTGAAGGTCATTTTTTCTCTATCATCGGGCATGATTGATATCTGATTATAACCAGAAAAGCCGTCAATCATGGATATCCTAGATGAACCCGTTACCCTTTGCAATATGTGTTCCATGTTGGGCAGGGGATAATTGTCTTTCCTTGAGCTCCTGTTCAGGTTCCTGAAATCAACACAGAGTCTGATTTCTCCACTTTTCTTCCTTACTGGGACCAAATTGGCCACCCATTCGGAATATCTCAAGGGGACAATGATTTGGGCATCTAGCAATTTCTTCACCTCTTTCTCCATGATAGGTAGCAACATGGGGTTTATCTGTCTCAGCTTCTGCCTGAACGGCTTAGCCTCTTATTTCAGTGGGATCTTGTGCTCGATGACAGATGTGTCATAAGTCTTGAGGTCTTCATAGGCCCATGCAAACACATCAGCGAATTCCTTTAGTAACTCAGTATATTCCGCCCTCTTCTCATTGGTCAGGCTACTTGATAATTTGACAAACTTAGGCTCCTCCTGTGTGCCAATGTTGCATTCAGTTGTATCAGCATCTTTATTTGAGACACCACCCTTTACTGCCACATCATTTTTGTCGAACAGTCTCTCTAAAGGGACTAGTCCCTTTGGAATGTGATTACTAGGCAGCTGAATGATCTGGTGATTAACAATTTTATTCAAGAATACTTCAGATGGAGGATCACTTTTAGGATCAGGATCCTAATCAATGTGTAATGCAGAAAACTCATCGACGGACTGAAGAAAATTTTTGATTTCAAGATCGTCCTCGAAAACCTCCCAATGATTTACATTGTCCGGGATGGATGGCCTGTATCTTATTTCGACCTCACCATGGATCTTCGGCGGCAGAGGCCTGAACAGACTAGCCAAGACCGCTAAGGAGTCGATCAAGGTATTCTCTTCCCTTGGGACAAAAGTAATGTTGAAAGCTGACAAGAAATTATCAATCAGGTCCCATACCTCGTTTCTGTAACTTCTGAGCCGAGGATGCTTGGCCCGATAAACATTCTTGACCTCTTAGATAATCAATTCCGCATCTCCGAATACAACCATCTCCTTTATTCCCATTTCTTTTGCATCCCTCATACCCAGAACAAGAGCTTCATATTCTGCCACATTGTTGGTGGTTTCAAATTCCAGCTTGTATGACAGAGACATTATCTCTTGACAAGGTGATATGAAAATCACTCCAGCCCCTGCACCTATATTGGAGGAAGCTCCGTCAAAGAACATCTTCCAAACAGTGGTGGTTGGAGGAGGTATTTCTTGATTAAGAATGGGCATCTTTCTGATCTATAAAGGGACCTCAGGAGTTTCAGTGATCTGCAACAGACTAGACCCTAGCTCAGTGTCAAGGGAAAAGATGGGGTGATTAGTGGGGTTTGCTTCATCACTGACAAAATAGGCTAGTTGGGCTTCTCTGTACAACCTCTTGTGTTCCCCTCCAAAGACTGGAATGGTGGCATATGTGAGATCCATCTGTAACTTTCCTCCAAGTCTTTTAATCCAAGACCTAGATAGCAGCATGCCAAACTTGGGGGGAACGTCAGCTACCACAATATCCATGACCACACTCTTCATGGGCAGCTGAAACAAGGAAACCACCAGGTCTTTGATGACTCCCAAACATTGCACCCTCCTTGAATTGAAAGAGTAAAAGTTCTGATAGGCCTTTGTTACTTCCAATCCCAGCTCTTCCATGACTACCTTGGGCATAAGGTTATGGGAAGCTCTCGAATCCATGAGGCAATTATGCAACACTTTATCATGTATGTTCAGGGAGGTGTAGAAGGGAGGGGATGAATCATCTTTGTCTTCTACCATGGGACCTAGGATGACAGTTGGTTTCTCATCTTGAAGGTTTACTGAGTCAGAGGGAGGCTGGTGGGACTCGGATTGTAGCATCTTGGAGAGGGATCTTTTGAAGTCCCCTTTTTTAACTAGCTCTGAGAGGGGAACGTGAATCCTGATCTTTTGAATTTCATGCTCAAAATTAAAAGAGGAAATGGGCTTAGGAGCTTCCCTTACCTCTGAGATAGGTTCTTTGGTTGTTGGCGAAGCACTCCGAGTTTTCTTTTCTTTAGTAATGGTTGTTGCATATTTAGTAGGCCTATCTGCTATGAGGGGCTGGTCTTGGTTGTCAAAGTCTCCTTCTTTCTTTCATGACCTGAGATTGTATCTGTTAGAGCTGTGACCGGCCTTTTCTCCCTTACCTAACTCATGAATTTGAATGTTCATCAGGGATTTTTCATATGCAGACTGAGTTAAATGGGGAAAAGGAGGAGCTTCTTCAACACAATGAATTTCAGGGTCGAACTCGTCTATCTCCTCCCCTCCCTCATGATTAACCAGGTTATTTTGGAGAGGGGTTTGAATCCTTTTATCTTCTCTGTCCTTTTCCCTTTGTTCCCTTGGGAAGGCCTGTGGTCCATTGTTAGTGGGTCATCTGAAACCTCTATTATCATCATTCTCGGGATTTCTGTACATGGGCTTTCCTTCTAATTCCCATCTTTCCATTCTAGCAGAAAGTGACTTTAGTACTCTAGCTGTCTCATCTGTCTGATGGGGCAGGGAAGAGGAACTGGATGGGGAGGCTTCAGGCCTTTTCTTGGACATGTCCCTATCAGCAGTGTTCCTGAGTCGGTCAAAAGCCAATATGTTAAAGGTCGTGGGTGCGGCGTAGTGGTAAGGTCGGTCATGTAATGACGGTCAGGTCTCGGGTTCAAACCCGAACATGGCCGTTTCTCGCTGCCTAATTAACCGTTCTGAGCCAAGCTCACCACCTTTTAGAGCACCTGAGTGGGCCCAATGGTTAAGAACATGTGTTATCTCCGGGGAGGTCACAGGTTCAAAACCGGCAGGGGGTAGGGATGCTCATATTGGCCCGTTGTGACAAGGCTAGAAGGGTAGACGACCCCTGGGATAGAGGTTTCACTTAGGTGGGGCCTCGGGACGTCTCGGCCCCTGCTGAGTCATAAGTTATTGGTATATCTGGCTTGCGGGCTGTTGGATATACTCTTGGGAGGTTGTTGTTCCCATGGTTAAAAAAAAAAAGCCAATATGTTAGATTCTACCTCTACGGTTGCATCCTGCATGTGGGCGAGAGTAGTGGCTCTTCTCTCCCTTAGCAGTAGGCAAAAATCAAGATCAAAAGCACTAGCATAAGTGATCTTAGCCGAGGCTTCTGAGGGCTTTATCTCGACGGGGATTTTATTATACATTTTATTGAATCTCTTAAAGAAGTCAGAGACAGATTCTCCTTCCTTTCTCTTCAAAGACCTGAACTCTGTCATGTAATACACGAAGCCTTTTTTATCTCCCCACTGTCTTAAAAAGGCATTATCTAAAGCTTCGATCCCATCAATAGATCCAGGAGGCAGGGCCTTAAACCATTTTCTAGCCTCGCCTTAGAGACTATGGACAAAAATCCTCATCCATACGTCTGCATGCATGACGTTATTATCATCTGTGAAACTGTAAAAGGCCTCTAGGTGTTCTTCTGCAGTTATGTCCCCCTCACCTGTAAACTTGGGCAGTTGTTTGAGGTAACCATCTGCTAGGAGGGCATTGAGAGGCTGAGGTAACACAAGGGGAGCATACCTAGCGGCTATGATGGTCTCCATTCTGGTCATTGGGGGATTTGCTCTTGCCATAGGGCTATTATGTGGAGGGGAACTGGGAGGAGAAGGAGCTCGAAAAGGGGATACTGGGGATGAGCTTCTAAGGGGAGTGGGAAAAAATAGGGGATTTAGGGAGAAGGCTAGCGAGCTTAAGTCAGCTGATGTTTCCCTTCGCGCAGAAGCGACAACAGTAACAAGAGGAGGACGATAAAGCCAGGAGTGGGGAAATCTTTTGTGGTCCTAGGTTTACGCCAAGGTACAGCAGCTTCAGGAGAAATGGGAGTGACAATGATTTCTCCCTCTAATCCCAGACCAGGGGGGAAACCTCAACAGGAACACTCCCAAAATTCAGGAAATGGGAAACTTCAAAAAGCGGTTTGCTAGGAAACTGAGGAGGAGAAAATGGAGTTCTTACATAAGGAGATGGGGGATTACCTGGTTCAACGACGATAGCTTCTCCTTTAGAGGCCTTTCCTTTTTCGAGGACCACCTCCCGCTCAGTCTCAGGTGTAGCTAGAGGCATCTGTGGATGGGACCGCGTGTGTCTGCCTCTAAAAGCCACAATTGACACGGCAGGTCCTCCCCAGTGGAGTCGTCACAATGGAGTCGCCAGGTGCATAGTAGCAATCTTCAAGGGCTCTGATGACTGATGCACCTTCAGAATCAGAAGCTCAATGTCGTTCAATCCCAAGGAAGATTTTCAACTCCGTCCCCAGCAACGGCGCCATAAATGTTAGCGACGGAAGTCACTCTTGGATTGCTTGCAGGAGTAGAGCCCGACGCCCATCAGTTTTATGTCACGATAGTTTTTAATGGGTGATCAAATGGCTAGAGACTCGGGGAGATATCACTCTAACTCATGGACTGGGTCTGGTATAACAAAGGAGGTCTTGATCTAACTTCAGTCAGTGGGTTGATTGAAAGATGAACAGTTGGAAGACTTGATAAGAAGAGTGAACAAACTACTTTGGTCAACAGGCTTTAAGTAGTTTGTGGAAGAAAGACTATGAATGCAAGATCCTCTTGGTTCAGGGTCTTAAGAAACTGAAAGGGGGACTTGACTGGACTCTCCAATTCCAAGTCATTCAGCGTTAGGAAAATCACAAGGACCGATTAGAGACAATGCAACTGTTACAGTGATCCAATTCTACATCATCCTATAACAGCTACAACTGGACTGGATTCTCCAATTCCAAGCTACTCTAACACAGTGTAAACAAAGACGTGAGAGAAACTGACATTCATAAGGCAAGAAATATCAAGAGTCCATGCATAACCAAAATAACAGTGCTTCATTAAATCTTTACAACCGGGAGCCTCGCTCAACCATCGATCCTTCAAAAATGGCAAAAACGCCTACATATACTCGAAACAACAATAGCAACAAAATCGAGACATTGCATTAAAAACATTGCGTTTTCATGGTTTCTGACAATCTACACCTGCAGTCTCTGAATGATCATGCACCTATGGCAGACGCAATCGAACTCCTGACAGTCCCGTGGGCGAATCGACGTGCTTTCAATTCGTCGTCGGACTTTCACTTTATGGCGGAGATGATATATAACCACCACCAACTACCTTAATAACTGCTTCCTTGGGATTGAGAACGGCCCGATAAATAGACGTGGAGGCCAACACAAAGACTGGGCGCATAATGGGAGTGGTGGATGGGCAGAGGAAACCTGGAGCGCGAGGATCGAGTGGATTTAGGAGTAGAGATTTCCATACATAGCCGGAGGGGGGAGGGCTGAAGCGCTCTTGTGACGAGGCACGAAGCCGTAGGGAGATGACAAGGAAGTCATAAGGCAGCGAGACTGAAGGAGGAGGAGAGGCGAGTTGGGAGATGAAGAACACCTCGCATGAGTTGTTAGGCGAAAATGAGAAAAAGGAAAAGGTGTGCCACGAGGATGCGTGTACAGGTGACATGGAGAGACGAGGACACATGGCAGTTGGAAGGAGGATGATGGTCTGTGGAAGGGCCATGCTATGAGGTGAAGTGGAAGATAGACTGCAGGGGGGCGACGGCTCGAGAGGTGACATGACGGGGGGGAAGGACCCACGTTGATTAAAGGCAGAGAGGCAAGGGATATTTGGATCGCCTGTGCGTCCTTGATCCGGGCGCTCTGATCGCAGCCGTTGAAGAGGTGCGCCCTCGATTCCGGACCCCCCCCTCTGCTTAAAGGTAGAAAGGCGGGGGGGCTCTGGAATCCGATGTGCGTCGTTGATATGGGCGTGCGGGTCTCTGTCGTCCAGATTTACTTTCCCCTTAATCACAGGCGCATTTTGCGTCCCGAACTTAGGGTAAGTGGGTTTTTTACTCACTCCTTCGTATTTTCACCACCCCCTACAAGAAATGTCGCTAACAACATGCTTATTTACTCAAAGTCTAAAGAGGAGCATGAGCAACACTTGAGGATGGTACTGCAAGTTTTGAGGGAGCAATAACTTTATGCAAAGTTGAGCAAGTGTTCGTTTCATCAGCGACAAATTCATTATTTGGGTCATAATATTTCTAGGGAAGGAATAGTTGTGGATCCAGAAAAGATAAAATCCATTTAGGAATGGACGACACCAAGAAATATCGCAAAAGTGAGATCCTTTATGGGACTGGAAGAGTATTATAAAAGGTTTGTTGAAGGATTCTCATAGATTTTGCATCTAATTACATATTTGCAAAAGAAAGGTGCACGATTTGAATGGACTCTAGATTGTGCAAGGAGTTTTTAAACACTTGAAGAGTTTGTTGACAAGTGTGCCAATTTTGAGAATTGTTTATCATGATGCAGACTTCATTTTGTGCACGGATGCATGCAAGGAAGGGCACGGTAGAGTCCTTAGTCAAAATGGGCATGTGGTATGCTATGAATCAAGAAATTTGAAAGAGCATGAAAGGCTCTATGCCACTCATGACTTGGAATTGGAAGCCATAGGGCATGCCTTGAAGATGTGGCGGCATTATTAATATTTGAGCTAAGGACAAACCATAGTGGTCTGAACTATCTATTTAGATAGCCAAGTTTGAATACCAGACAAAGCAGGTGGCTAGAATTCCTTAGTGAGTATGAATTTGACATAAATCATATCATAGGAAAAGAGAACAAGGTGGTTGACGCACTCAGCAAGAGTATGCATGAGATGCATGCTACATTCATTAGTATGTATAAATTGTATTTCTTACGGGCATCATATTAGAGACCCAAGATGAATGTCTCACTTTTAAAAATGATTCTGGCATCTAATAACTTCTTGAGTTCCTTTTGAAGCAGAGGTTCGAGAGTCGGATGTATCTTTCTAAGCTTTTGCTAGAATGGTTCGATCCTTTCTTTGATGGGGATCACATGTTGTATAATATGTCTATCATACATCTTCAAGTCACCATACATCCAGGCAAAAACATCTCAATACTTATTGAATAATTCTGTGAATATGTACTTCTCTTAATTTGAATAGAAGGTTCCTAGGTTAACATATTTAGGTTGCTCATATGTTCCCAAATTGACTAAGAAATCCATCATAGTGGAGTTGTTGGTCTTCGAATTAGCTAGCCTACTAAACTTGGATTGTAAATCAAATAATTTTCAAGAGTCAAAACTTTATTCAGAACATAATTTGTCTTCACTTTGTTAGACTCTTCTTGATAAGTTTGCAACTCTTGTTTATGTACCTCATCATCGATCACTGAATCTTGGAATTCATCTGAACTAGTAAGAAAGTTGATAATATGATAATCGCTTTCGAAAACTTTGATCCAGGTGGATATCGATGGCCACCCACCTTTTCCAGCTGGCTCAAAACAACTTTATGGCAATCTTCGTAATTTACTATTTTTAGCAGTTTTTTTGGTCCTGAACTTCTGGAGTCGTTTTGAGGCCCTAAACAATGTTTTTTTGGGTATGTTGCAATCCAATATTATTATCATATAATTTTTGGAAATTGTTGTATTCCTCGGATAGATATTTCCAATGGGCTATCGTACGCCTAAAACGGAGATCATATGCAAAAGTTACAACCCCGGGAAGTTGATGTACTGACTTACCCAAACGTGGCCCACATGAATTTTGGCGCTTCATCTCCTAGGGTTAGGTTTTTGGATGTCCAGGGTTTTTAAAACTCCTATTTATTGTAAAAAGGCCTTCAGAGCCTCATTGTAATTATCTTCTTGTGAATGAGCGCAACTGTCACATCTCTCCTCAAAGATAAGTTGCCACCATTCCAACAAGCTTGTTTTCCGCTGCATTTTACAGTTTCAGATTATTTCCTTATTGAATAGAAAACTAGTTTTACCGTATCTATGTTATTATGTGTTAAGCATATGTTAATAATCTGTAGTCATTTCGTTCTACTCATAAAATCCAGATTAGTGGTATCAAAGCGGTCTTCTCCTTGTTGTCTTAATGCATGTCCCCAATGAGGTCAGAGTACAAAGAATTGGGTCTCGAGCTTGTTTCTCTTGAGGACCAAAGCTCTTGCACGCCCAAGTGGCCTCTCATGGCAGGAGAAAATAAAGATGACAAGACAGGAGATCCTTTCAAAATGTTTCTTGAGGAATCCCTCATGCAACAGAGGAACGAGATGATGGATAGTTTCGCGCAAATCCTTCGGCGGCTACCAACAGGCGACACATCTTGTTCGAGCGGAGGCCCCACCCCCTTCAAGGTACAAATAAACTTTGATATTCCTATATTTGAAGGTCAAATGGACACAGATGGTGTAGACAAGTGGTTGAATCTACTAGAATGGTATTTTTTTGTCCATAACTTTTCGAATAGAGAAAAGATTACTTTTGCACTCCTCAAAGTCATTCCCCATGTCAAAGATTGGTAAGATCTGTGAGAAAAAGGAAATAGAGGAACCCTCGTTATTTACAGTCACGACCACCTGGGAATCCTTCAGAGATGCTATTAAGGAACAATACTACCCTGTTGGAAGTTATGATGACTTGTATACCAAATGGACCACATTGTGGCAAGAAAGATACCAAGCAGTGCTAGAGTTCACAAATATCTTCCATACCTTGTGCACCAAGCTGGGTATCAAAGATTTAGAGCGACATCTGGTGCTCAAATATTGTGGTGCTCTGCATAGATACATCCAGACCAAAATGGAATTTTTGGACAACTCGTCCTTAGGCACGGCCTATCGATATGTCATCAAAATTGAGCAAAAGCTCAAACAAAAGACGCGGTAATTTGGGCCTAAAAACCCCTCACAGCAAAAGACAGGAAAGGGCGGCCCCAACCCACAGAACAAAGGACAGAGCAAAGATGGATAGTATCAGGAAAACCAGTCCAAGCCGCAAGCAAAGAG
Source organism: Picea engelmannii (assembly GCA_009831015.1). Lineage (NCBI taxonomy): Eukaryota > Viridiplantae > Streptophyta > Pinopsida > Pinales > Pinaceae > Picea > Picea engelmannii. The sequence continues at coordinate 157,517 of ML777750.1, forward strand.
GGACACCAGAAAGACAAAGAAAGATACCAGGAAGTGGTGTGACTTCCACAAGAGCCCTTGGCATAACACTGCTGACTGTCGCTCAAAGCAGTCGCTCAAGTGAAAGCCTCTGAATCAGATGTGGGTTCTGATTCTGAGTTAAAACCATAAAGGAGAAGACGGATCATTAACGCGGAACCCAGTGCCACCGTTGCTACCACCAAGCTCTAGCCTAATGAACCAGACGAGCCAGAAGAATGAACCAGACGAGCCAGAAGAAGGAGAGCGCCTCTTCCATTCACAGATGTGGGTAAAAGACACCCCGCTACACTTCATCATTGATAGAGGTAGCTAGAAGAACCTCATCTCAGCATACCTGCACCCAATGTTCATCGTGGACCTCCTATGGCCTTATTTCCCACCATTATTGGACACCTCAGACATAGTAGAACAATTGACACCAACAAAGCTCAATCTCGACTGCATACAACTAGCATCCAGTGATCAGATTATGGACACATAGATCAAGGCCACTCGACAACAAAGGATCCATCTTTATCAAGTCGTCAAAGCAGGGCAGCTCCTGCACCAAGGCAAGTGGCTCACCTGGGGCCAAATTCAACAGAAATTTCCTCATCTGATGGGGGAACTCAACGCAATGGATACCATTGCTTCCTAAGGAAGGAGGATTGATCTAGGTGGATATCGGTGGCCACCCACCTTTTCCAGCTGGCTCAAAACAACTTTCTGGCAATTTTCGTAATTTACTATGTTTAGCAGTTTTTTGGGTCCTGAACTTTCGGAGCCGTTTTGAGGCCCTAAACGACGTTTTTTGGGTATGTAGCAATCACCTAATATCATCATGAAATTTTTAGCAACTGTTGTAATCCTTGGATAGATCTTTCCAACGGGCTATCGTACGCCTAAAACGAAGATCGTATGCAAAAGTTACGACCCCGGGAAGTTGATGTACTGACTTACCCAAACGGGGCCCACGTGACTTTTGGCGCTTCATCTCCTAGGGTTAGGTTTTTGGATGTCTAGAGTTTTTGAAACTCCTTTTTATTGTAAAAAGGCCTTCGGAGCCTCATTGTGATTATCTTCTTGCGAATGAGCGCAACCGTCACATCTCTCCTCAAAGATAAGCTGCCATCATTCCAACAAGCTTGTTTTCCGCTACATTTTACAGTTTCAAATTATTTCCTTATTGAATAGAAAACCAATTTTACTGTATCTTTGTTATTATGTGTTAAGCATATGTTAATAATCTGTAGTCATTTCGTTATGCTCATAAAATCTGGATCACACTCTCCAACTCGTGACATTGTCTGGTATGAAGGACCTAAACATCATTTCAATCGAAAAATCATCGTCAAGAGGCATAAACCTAGATGTTGCATTGGCCAAAATATCTGCATCTATATTTTGATCGCAATGTATAGAATTAATATTAAATGTGTCAAATGAGTAAAGTAGATTCCATACCTCTTGTTGGTAATTCTTTAGATGCAGAGACAAGAAATGAATAGTGTTTCTTACCTGTCGAACAATGATCTCAGAATCATCAAACACTTTAAGGTATTTTACCTGAGGTCAATGGATTTTTTAAGGCCTTGCACTAAGGCTTCATATTCAGCAGTGTTGTTGGTGCATTCAAACTCTAAACGGAATGATATGCATGTTTTTCTTTGGTTGGGGTCAATTAGGACACATCCTATTATGGCTCCATCCTATGTTTTAGAGTCGTCGAAGAACATAGTCCACATGTCAGGAATATTAGTCTTGGTAGTCAAACTTAATCCTAAGTTAGTTAGAATTGAACATGCGCTATTATGTATTCGTGGGCGGAGGCCTGATTGTTATTCTGATGGTATTTCAAAATTATGTGCTTTGTAACAACCATAATCATTTTTGAAAAAATAATTCCCCAAAACAAAATGAGCAAAGCTTATGGGCTCGTTCTTACCCTCCAATTCTGTCATTGTGTGCTTCATGTGTGCTTCATTGTTTACACATATTTGATTGGATTTTCCCTTATGAGGAAGCCATATATGAGATCAATCAATAGAGAAATAACCTTGAAGTTTGGTTGACCAGTCTCTGCTTAAGAGCAAACCATAACTCTCTAGTATATCTACCACAATTATGTATATAGTTTGATAAACTCTGGGGTCAGATGACAATCTGATTAAAACATCTCTGAGTTCTCCTTTTACTTGTATGAGTATAATGAATTATGGTGGATTTTTTGTGTTGTGTATGATTGTGTAATCGAAATGTAATGTTTGCAAATTGTACAACTTGAGTGGGTCTAATGGTTAAGAACATGTGTTTTCTTTTTGGAGGTCATAGGTTCAAATCTAGAGGGGAATAGGGTATGTACACCTCTATATACTTTAGCAGTGGAATCGTTGCGCAAAGGAGATCCCTTGTCCCACAAACAAGGGGGTCTCATACACCAATTTGGTGTCTAACTTGATTGTGACCTTAAAATTAGATTATCATCATCATTATTAAATGAATTTCATAAAAAAAAAAAAAAAAAACTAATATCATTGTTAAATTACCTCTCTTATTTAATTTTCATGATTTTATGAAGACACCCTTACTTGATTTAATCAAGCTTATCAAACTTACATTATAATCTAATATCTAAAGTCGTCAAAAACTCTTGTTTAAAACGTCGTAACGTTATTGTGCAATTTAGTGCTTTACTCTCCTTAAAAAAACAAAGTCAAGTACATAACATGAACTTTCAATTAAGAAAGCCACCATCATAAGGTCACGCTCGTTTTATCTTAATTTATATTTATTTCTTGTTAAATTTAATTAGACCTTTTACTTTTTTATTTTTTATCTTAATTTATATTTATTTCTTGTTAAATTTAATTAAACCTTTCACCTTTAAAAAAAAAATTAACTAAACCTTTGGGTGGTTTTGTCCTTCATTTCCTCACTTCTTCAAGCCTCCTTTAAATTTAGTTGAAATGCAGAGACATTGAAATTATTTGCATCGAAACGATCACACTCATATAGAGGGTTTGCTTTGCATGATCACAAAAGGATTTCATGAGCACCATAGTGGACTCCCTAGCCACGCATCTCGATGAGAGATTTGAGCCATTTTATATGTCATCACATAGTGGCAAGACAATTACAAAATGCATAGATCTTGATTGCTTCTTTGGTAAGAGATTTGAGTCATTTTATATGTCATTAAAGAGTTACAAGACAATTACAAAATGCATAAATCTTGATTGCTTCTTTGGTAATATTTGCAAAATCTTCATATACCTCAATAGTAGCTTTAAATTACTATGAAATTGCTTCTTAGTAATATTTGCAAAATCTTCATATACCTCAATAGTAAATTACTATGAAATTGATTTGTCATACAAATTTTAGCATCACAATGAAAAAATGCTAAATAAAGACAAAACTACTCTACCCACTTGCTGAATTTGGAGGAGGACTTCACTACTATATCAAACCTGCAAATTTATATGTGGGAGGGAGACTCCACCACTTTATTCTACTTTCAAGATTTATATATAGTTTTTAGTGGTGATTGTTTTAGAATTTGTCCTTTCTTTCATGTGAAAGTAAAGATGAGATCATTTGATTTATATATATATAATGTTATTATTTAAAGAAATTATTAATAGGAGGTGTATTTTATATTTTAATGTGAATAAAATATATAATACTCATTAATATTTATGGATATAAATTGTGTTGGAAGTTTTGAAATGTTCAATGTTTCAAGTGGACACTCCACCCATCGTGGAGTATGAAAGTTAATGAAGATGATGGGTGGAGTATCCACTCGAAATGTTGGACGTTTCAAAACTTCCGACATAATTTATATCTAGAAATATCAATAAGCATTATGACAAACTATGGAAACCTACATTCTCAAAATGTATAATTTCTGTGCTTAAGGTTGATATGACATGCGGCATTTTAAAAATAATAATAATAAATAAATATCAAAAAAATGGTCCTAAGTAAAAAAATTAATCACACAAATAAAGAGATTGAAGGTAAACAATGACGAGGTGCGTTTTACAATGAAGTATGAAGGATATGTGTAATATTTGTGCCTAAAACTCACAAGCCACACGGTTTAGGTCATCCCAATGTAATATTTAAAAAAACAACATCCTAACATAGATGAGATGTACAATATTTAAACCATGCACACACACACTTTCATAATGTAAAGAGAAAATTTAAGAGAGAATATTGAACATTAATTAATATATAGATACGTACACCACTATAAGGTTTAAGCATCAAGAAATTTCTATCTCGATTTCTTTTTGGTCCCTCTCAATGCTTAATAGATATGGGGTTAAGATGGATCTACATTGATATATAGAGAATTGATGTTATATATAAAACCCATCAAATTTGACTTGAGGTGTAGTGGTTGGGATGGGGCATTCCCATGCAAACAACCTAGGTTCAAATCCTAGAGGGTGTAGATTCCTTGTCTACGTATGAGGAAAGGTGTTTGACCTCTTAGAGTTGGGTTCCCTCCACCAACAAAGGACTTAACATGTGTCCAACAAGCCAAATTGGTAAAGTGTGTAATGTCCGTGCTCAAGGCCAAGATGACATGTGGCATTTAAAAAACTAATAATAGCAAATAAATATTTAAAAGTTAAACATAAGTTAGCCACTAAAACACACAGAGACACACACATAAAGAGTTTGAAGGTAAATAATGGTGAGGTGCATTCTACAACCAAGTATGAGGGAGATGTGTAACATATGTGCCTAAAACTCATAGGACATATGGTATAAGTCATCCCAATGTAATGGTAAAAAAAACATCATAATATGGTTGACGTGTGTAATATTTAATAATAATACAAAATCCCATTATAAATGAAATGTTCAACTCTTTTTCTCTCCCTCTCTCCACACAGACACATATAATTATTTTCCCATGGAATGTAGATCCATAAGAAATCTTTGAGCACTTCCCCTCATTTCGAGGATGATACATGATACCCTGATCCGGATTTTATGAGAAAAACGAAATGACTACAGATTATTAACAGGTGTTTAACACAAAATAACAGAGGTACAATAAAACTAGTTTTCTATTCAATAAGGAAATAAGCTGAAACTGTAAAATGCAGCGGAAACAAGCTTGGTGGAATGGTGGCGGCTTATCTCTGTGAAGAGATGTGACAGTGCGCTCATTCGCAAGGAGATCATTACAATGACGCTCTGAAGGCCTTTTTACAATAAACATGAATTTCAAAAACCCTATACATCCAAAAACCTAACCCTAGGAGATGAAGCGCCAAAAGTCATGTGGGCCCCGTCTGGGTAAGTTAGTACATCAACTTCCCGGGGTCGTAACTTTTGCATACGATCTCTATTTTAGGCATATGATAGCCCGTTGGAAAGGTATCGTCGAGGAGATCCATTTTGGGGGATCAATAATGCCTTTGACTATCATTGAGAATCTCTATCCCGAAAACCCTTCATTTAGGCCCTCAAAATGGCCTCGGAAGTTAAAACTGCTAAAAATAGTAAATTGCCAAAATTGCCAGAAAACTGTTTTGAGTCAGTTCGAAAAGATGGGTGTCCACCAATATCCACCTAGATCAATCCTCCCTCCTTAGGAAGCAATGGTCTCCATTGCGTTGAGTTCCCCCATCAGATGAGGAAATTTCTACTGAATTTGGACCCAGGTGAGCCACTTGCCTTGGTGCAGGAGCTGCCCTGCTTTGACAATTCGATAAAGTTGGATCCTTTGTTGTCGAGTGCCCTTGATATATATGTCCACAATCTGATCACTGGATTCCTGTTGTATGCAGTAAGGGTTGAGCTCTGTTGGTGTTAGTTGTTCTACTACGTCTGAGGTGTCCAATAATGGTGGGAAATAAGGGCGAAGGAGATCCACGTTGAACACTGGGTGCAGGCAAAGGAAAGGAGGAATGTTGAGCTCAAAATCATTATCCCCCACGACCTTGGTGATGGTGTACAACCCATAATGAAGTGGTCGAAGCTTCCGGTGGGGTCCTGTAAGGCGTTCTTTCTGCAAGTGCAACCAAACTTTGTCGCCCACCTGAAACTTATGTGGCATCCGATGTTGATCATGGCACTGCTTGTACTTGTCATTGGACTTCTGTAGGATATCCTGAACCTGTTGGTGGATGTGTTGGATCCACTCAATGAATCGGGTGGCTTTTTCAGCTTTAGTTGGAGCAGGAGATGAGTCGGTCGAGGTGACCGCAAGGGGAAGTGCAACATCTAGGGGACCCAATGGTTGGAATCTCAACCCCACCTCAAAGAGGTTGTGGCTAGTTGAGCTATGAAGGGATCGGTTGTAGCTATATTGGACATAGGGAAGGCTCTCATCCCATGTGCAAGGGTTCTTTGAATTATACATGCGAAGGATATGCACAATCATTCAATTTACGACCTCGATTTGGCCATCTGTCTAGGGGTGGAAGGTCGTGGATTTGGTGAGCTTGGTGTCCAGCAATGACCAAAGGCTCGACCAAAATGTGCTGAGAAATCGACCATACCGATCTAAGACAATAGTTTGTGGGATTCCAAAATGTACCCAGACTCGTTCAAAGAAGAGCTTGGCAGTGGCCTCTGCGGTGATGTTCTTCTTATAGGCAACCATAATCGTCATCTTAGAAAACCGATCAACAACCACAAAAACACAGTAATTTCCCTACTTGGTGGATGGGAGGCCCGACATGTAGTCCATTGAGATGGATTCCCATGGCCTGTCAGGAGTAGGAAGAGGGGTGTACAAACACTGTTTCTTAGTGGTCGATTTGGTAATAGCGCAGGCAATGCAGGACTTGATATACTTGCTGACCTCCTGTCGAAGTTTTGGCCAATAGAAATGTTTTTGTAGCATCGCCAATGTCTTTTCGAAGCCGAAGTGTCCTGCCACTCGACTATAGTGGGATTCCCATATCAGCTTCGCTCGCTCGCTTAATGGAACACAGATATGGCCAGACAACACAACAACCCATCCTGAAGATGGAAATTATCGACAACTACATTTTCACCCAACATTTGGTAGGTGGTGGCGAAGTCTGGATCTGTCTCATAGAGTTGGGGCCATCCAGAGGTCTCATGGCCGCAAGAGTATAGTACCGTGGTCAGTGTCGCGACTGGCGGTCTGTTAAGGCAATCAACGACGTGATTGGTGCTTCATGTTTTATAGTTGATGTTGAGGTGGAATTGCTTCAAGTATATGGACCACTTTTGATGGCGATCATTATGCAATTTTCCTTGTGTCTGCATGAACTGCAGTGGCTTATGATCAGTGTGGATGACTGTCTCCTTCCCAAGAATGTAATGTCTCCACTGGCGGCAGGCTTTCACAATGGAGTACATTTCTTTATAGTAGGTAGGGTACTTATGAAAAACATCTGATAGTGTATCACTATGATAGGCCACAGAGTGGTCGTGCTGAGTGAGAACGACGCCCACAGCATAGTCTGAAGCATCTGTCTTGATCTCAAAGGGTTGTTGTAGGTCTGGTAGTGAAAGTATTGGGGCTGAGCACAAGCATTGTTTCAAATTATCGAACGCTTGTTGTTGGGACCGGCCCCACGCAAATTTCTCCTTACCACCACCCCTGGTTATTTGGCTGAGGTCCCATGCAATATGGGAGAATCCCAACACAAACCTGCGGTAGAAATTGGTAAGGCCCAAGAAGCTCCAAAGATCAGTGAGTGTGGTTGGGGCTGGCCAGTCACGGATGACTTGGATCTTGGTTGGATCCACATCTACGCCATGTTGATCAACAATGTAGCCTAGGTAATGGACCTTGTCCATGCCGAAGGAGCATTTTTCCAAGTTGGCATATAGCTTGTGTTGCCGCAGGGTGTGCGAAACCTGCTGAATATGCTGCAAGTGTTCGGCCCAAGTCTTGTTGTAAATGAGAATGTCATCCAGAAACACCACTACAAAAGTATTGGTGAATGGTCGCATGATATCGTCCATCATCCTCATGAAAGTGGTTAGAAAATTTGTCAAACCAAAGGGCATGACCAACCATTCAAAAAGGCCTTCCTTTGACTTGAAGGTAGTTTTCCATACATATGTTTGTTCTATCAGGATGTGGTGGTAGCCAGACTTTAGATCAATCTTACTGAAGTATTGGTCCCCCATTAATTGATCAAGGAGGTCGTCGATTCGGGGAATTGGGTACTGGTTTCTGACTGTGATTTTATTTAGAGCCCGATAATCAATGCAGAGTCACCAAGTTCCATATTTCTTCTGTACCAGCACGATTGGGCTCCCGCAAAGTGATGAGCTGGGGATGGATGTGCCCCTTGTGGAGCAATTCTTAGATATCTCGCTTGATCTCCTCATTCTCTAACAGAGAGCGGCAATAGACTCGCCCATTAGGTAGCGGTGCTTCGGGGGTCAGATCGATGGGGTGCTTGACCTGGCAGTGCAAAGGTACCCTGATAGGTGAGGAGATGATATCTGAGTATTCTTTCATGACCTTATCTACTTGCTTCTGCTATGTGGAGAGTTCAGTCGCAGAGACTTTGGATGTGGATGTGATCTTTCACTTATTCTGAGAGCGAATCAGGAAGAAGACAAACTTCCCCGTCTAAGAGATGATTGTCCTGCATTACTTAGCAGAGATCAAGGAAGTAGCACTAGGTGGGACTACCTCAGGTATCCTGTACAATTTCCTGTTCAAAGTAATAATAACACTACGAGGCCTAGACTCATATACAACATGACATTTCCATAATCAAGGTTGGCCCAAAAGAACATCACAAACTTCTATATGAGCAACATCACACAATACCTCGTCTTTGAAGGGCTTGATGTCGTATGACAGTCGACACTATTGGCTAACGCAGAGATCGCTTCCTTAGCGGAGCCATCCAATGGTGTAGGGTTGTGGGTGCAACGTTGTTGGCAGGGCTAGCCACTTGACGACCTCTACTGAGATGAGGTTCTTATGGCTACCGCTATCAATGATGAAGTGTAGCGGGGTGCCTTTTACCCACATATGTGAATGGAAGAGGCTCTCTCCTTCTTCTGGCTCGTCTGGTTCACCAGGCTGGATCTTGGTGGTAGCAACAGTGGCACTCGGTTCCAGATCAATGATCCATCTTCCCCTTTATGGTTCTGTCTTAGAGTCAGAACCCGTGTCTGATTCAAAGGCTTTCACTTCAGCCACCAATAACTGCTTTGAGTGGTAGTCATCAGTGTTATGCCAAGGGCTCTTATGGAAGTCGCACCACTTCCCGGTATCTTTCTTTGTCTTTTCGGTGTCCTTCTTTGCTTGAGGCTTGGATCGGTTGTCCTGATACTTTCCATATTTACTCTATCCTTTGTTCTGTGGGTTGGGGCCACCCTTTCTTGGATTTTTTTGTGAGGGGTGTCTAGACCCAAATTGTCGCATCTTTTGTTTAAGCTTCTGCTTGATTTTGATGACATATCGGTAGGTCGCGCCCAAGGATGAGATGTCCAGAAATTCGATTTTAGTCTGGATGTATCTATGTACAGCGTTGTGATACTTGAGCACCATATGTCGCTCTGAATATTTGATACCCATCTTGGTGTGCAAGGTATGGAAGATATTTGTGAAATCTGGCACTGCTTGGTCTCTTTCTTGCTGCAGTGTGGTCCATTTGGTATACAAGTCATCATAACTTCCGACAGGGTAGTATTGTTCCTTAATAGCATCCCTGAAGGATTCTCAGGTGGTCGTGACTGTAAATAATGAGGGTTCATCTGTTTCCTTTTGCTCAAAAAAAGTTTCCCACCAATCTTTGACATGGGGAACGACTTTGAGGAGCGCAAAAGTAATATTTTCTCTATTTGAAAAGTTATGGACAGAAAAATACCCTTCTAGTAGGTTCAACCACTTGTCTACAACATCTGCGTCTATCTAACCTTCAAATATAGGAATATCGAAGTTTATTTGTACCTTGAAGGGGGCGGTGCCTCCGCTCGAAGAATATGTGTCGCCTGTTGGTAACCGCCAAAGGATTTGCACGAAACTATCCATCATCTCGTTCCTTTGTTGCGTGAGAGATTCCGCAATCAACAGTTTGAAAGGATCTCATGTCCCATCATATTTCTTTTCTCTGTCATAAGAGGTCGCTTGGGCATGCGAGAGCTTTTGTCCTCAAGACAAACAAGCTTGAGACCCAACTCTTTGTACACCGACCTCATTGGGGACATGCATTAAGACGACAAGGAGAAGACCGCTCTGATACCACTAATCCAAATTTTATGAGAAGAACGAAATGAATACATATTATTAACAAGTTCTTAACACAAAATAACAGAGATACAGTAAAACTGGTTTTCTATTCAATAAGGAAATGAGTTGAAACTGTAAAATGCAGCGGAAACAAGATGGTTGGAATGGTGGCGGCTTATCTCTGAGAAGAGATGTGACGGTTGCACTCATTCGCAAGGATATCATTACAATGAGGCTCTGAAGGTCTTTTTACAATAAACAGGAATGCCAAAAATCCTAGACATCCAAAAACCTAACCCTAGGAGATGAAGCGCCAAAAGACATGTGGGCCCCGTCTAGGTAAGTTAGTACATCAACTTCCTGAGGTCGTAACTTTTGCATACGATCTCCATTTTAGGCGTATGATGGCCCGTTGGAAAGGTATCATCGAGGAGATTCATTTCGGGGGCTCAATCATGCCTTTCTTTATCATTGAGAATCTTGATCCCGAAAAACCTTCATTTAGGCCCTCAAAATGGCCTCGGAAGTTAAAATTGCTAAAAATAATAAATTGCCAAAATTGCTAGAAAATAGTTTTGAGCCAGTTGGAAAAGGTGGGTGGCCACCGATATCCACCTGGATCATACCCAGTGTAAATTGGATGGCATAAAATATTATACGCTTGACCTGATAGGGACATCAAATGAGCCCCATAAATATCATGAATCACGGAGGCAGACAACCCAGGGACTTGACCTTGAGACCTCCTATTTGCAATTCATAGCACTCAACCATTCAAGCTATCCCATTGGCCCCTAATTTTGAAGGACACAAGGGTGATATTTGATCCACTTGTGTGTATATGGGTCACAAAATCATTTAATTTAATCTCTCTAGGTGCAACTACACGTTCAGTCACTACATCAAGGTGACCCATGGCTCTAGGAACAACCCTTGCGAGAATTAAACCTCGCCCATTAGTGAAAAACCCCTCACCCCTCACTAATTGATCCAACCCCTTTAGTGAAAAACTCCTCACTCCTCACTCAAGCTAGCCCACCGACTCCTAAATTTGAAGGACGGAGGGCTGAGCTTTGCTTCATTTATGTGTAATCTCTTTAGGTGCAACCAAATATCGACCACTACCTCAAGGTGACCCTGTGGATCCAAGGACAACCCTTCCAAGAATTAAACCTTGCCCATGGGTGAAAAAATTCTCCTCACTACTGGATCCAACCCCTTTGGGCATATGTATGTATGCAATATAAAAGAAAAATTAAGAAAGAATATAGATTAGTACCACTCTAAGAATTTTTTAAGCATTAAGAGATTTGTATCTTAGTTTTTTTTGGATCCCTCTCGATGCTTAATAAATCTAGGGTTAAGATGGATTTTTTTTTTTAATTTATTTATTTTACATGTAACTTCTCACCCCATCCTCTAGCCCATAAGCTAGAGTGAGATATTCCTCATGGCTCACAAAGAGCCTCAATCAACAACTAGCTCATGAAGAGAGAACATGTCACAAGCGTGATTTGAACTTGGATGAGAAGGATAACAATTCCTCCTCTCAAACACCTGTGTTAGACGTAATTGACTTAATATGGATCTACATTGGTATATGGGGAATTAGTGTTATAAATAAAACTTGTCAAATTTTAGTTGAGGTGTAGTAATTCGGATGGGGTGTTTCCATGTAAACAACTTGGGTTCAAACCTCGATGAGTGTAGATCTGTAATGTGTGTGTGAAGGAAGGTGTTTGACCAATTGGAGTTGATTTCCCTCCATCAACAAATAAGCTTAACAAATGTTCGATGAGACAAGTTGGTTTAAGTGGAAGTTAATATGATACTTTATCCTTTATTCTTTTTAATCCAGGGTTCTATGTCCACAAGGATTCAACCCTAGGTCATCAATGTCACCCACTACGTATTTGGGGTTTAAACCTAGGTCATTAGCACAAAATTGCTTCATTTCAACCACTAGACCACCACTCTGAAATTGTTATAACACTTTATGGAAGTTGTCTTCAACATTATTGTTTCCAAAAACTAATAATACAAAGGGAATGAAAAAAATGATAATGTCATCAAACTTCATCAATACAAGTGGGCATTTAAAGAGATAATGATCATCACTCTACTAATATAATGATTGATTGGTTGTAGGGTGATTATGTTTACTTGCTCGACCTTCCCCTCTTTCTTCTATGGAATAGCTTGAAGAGATGCGAGATAAGTTTCATATTCTCTCCACCTGGGTTCACGTCCCCATTGTGACATTGGCTTTGTTGTGTCTTCGATGAAAGGGTAGGCACCCCTATTTGGGACATCTTAGCCCTAGGTCTTGACTTGAGCTTCTATAAATAGTTACACCTAGTCAAGGGTTTATAGTGGTATCCAACTGGATTTGAACCTGGGTCTTGCCAAGGAATTCCAACTAGTTACCAATTCCCCTATATCTAAAATGTTGGGGAAGCGGTGGAACCTATAATGAAACATATAGACAATTTTGCAGATAACTAAAGAGGGAATGAAAAAATTTCGAAGACAAAGGTGGTGTCTAAAGACATCGTTACAATACTTAAGCAAAGCGCACCATGATTAGAACATCACAATGCATATTGGACCTTGATATCTCCATATGATATTGCTTCAATAGCTTGATTATAATGACCCTAGGGGTTTGATATTTATAGTCTCAAGATCCAACCAACTTCCATGGAATCGGGAAGATCTTGTCCACATATAACCATCGATTGTTAGAGTTGACTTCGTCAAATATGCGTTGTTGAGTTAGTTTGACCTGATCAACCATGCGTCCAACGCATAGTCAATTGTTGTGTTGTTCGATCCACCGCCCGACTATCTTCGATTGTTAGTCAATTTTCTGACCGACAGACGTGTCGACTACTCGACTGACTGATGTAGAATTATGGTCGATTGCCCGACCGACTGTATCCAGATGTAGGTCAGCCACCCGACCGACTAAATCCAAAAGAAGTGCGGTGAACCATCAATGCTTGATGTTCCAAAATACAAAACAAGGGAAAAAGCCACGAAGTTTCTAGTGCTCAACTTCAACTTGTATGTAGTAAAAAAATAATTTGTATTTATTTGGCCTTCAAGGCTTCATTTTTTAATGCATCTCATTTTATTAGCATGCATGTCTTCATGTTTGCAATCTATAAATTGTTATTGATAACATACATCCATGCACATGTCATGTTTAGTGTCCATAAAAATAAAAACAATCTAATTTTAAAGTCACAACCTAGCCATACACTAAATTTTATGTATGTGACCTCTTATTTGTGGGACAAGGAACCCCCTTCTTGTAGTGATTTGATTGCTTATCCCAGTTAAATGCATAATGCAATACATGTGGGCCCAAACACACAACCTTTTAATGTTTTTGGGTTCTTCAGGAGTACACATAGTGTCATGTTGAACTCGTGTTATTTGTTTTGACATTATGACCAACAAAACCAACCATCTAGGTGTTGTTCTCATAGCCTACAACCTGAGCATTAAAGTGTCTGTAGAATAGTGAATTACAGGACCTACAAACAATGAGTTAATGGGCAGAAGAAATAGATCATATCAAGCAGTAGACAACAAATATAAAAGGGGGCATAGTATCTTTATTGCTCTGTAAAAAAACCAGTGAAGAAAAAGCATGGTTACAATCTTTCTACAAAGCATCTCATGGTCTTATCATTTAACCAAACTAAAACAAGCTTCTGCAAGGAGACAAAATGCCAATCGTATGGTAATCGTAGCCATGTTAGAGGAATCAAGAGCGAGTGTAACCATCGATCTCAGTTGCCACCATCCAACAATCTCCACCTTGATAACAATTTCCTAATATCACCCAACAAATTCAATCATCCCTTTTTCTACAAGCCAAGAGAATCCAAACTCCACAAAAACTTCTCTAACAATACTGGTTTTGTTGATCCAGGTGGATATCGATGGCCACCCACCTTTTCCAATTGGCTCAAAATAGTTTTTTGGCAATTTTGGTAATTTACTATTTTTGGCAGTGTTTCGGGTCCTAAATTTTTGGAGTCGTTTTGAGGCCCTAAATGATGTTTTTTGGGCATGGTCCGATCAGAAAATATCAACAGGATATTTTCTACCAACTATTGTAGTCCTCAGATAGATCTTTCCAATGAGATATCATGCACCCCAAACAAATATCGTATGCCAAAGTTACGCCCCCGGGAAGTTGATACACCAAACTACCCAAAACGGGGTCCACAAAATTGTTGGCTTTTCGTCTTCTGGGGTCAGGGTTTTGGATTTTCTTTATGATAAAAAAAGGCCTTTAGAGCCTCATTGTAATCATCTTCTTGCGAATGTGAGTAGCTGTCACATCTCTTCTTAGAGATAAGCTGCCACCATTCTAGTGGGTCTTTCACTCTGTATTTTTACAGTCTTAGTACATTTCTTTCATTAATAGAAATCGTGTATTACTGTATATCTGTGGCTCTTTTTATATTTATGATATATCTCTGTTATATTGTTGTCTCTCTTGCGGGCCTAATGGTTAAGAATATATGTTTCCTCTTAAGAGGTCACAAGTTCAAATCCAGAGGGGGGTAGGGTATGTATACCTCTGTAGACATTACCAGTCAAATCGTTGGGCGGAGGGGGGTCCCTTGTCCCACAAACAAGGGGCTTTCATACACCAATTTGGTGTGGCTTGGTCGTGACCTTAAAAATAGATTATTATTATTATTAATATCTCTGAATATTTTGTGTTATATCTCCGCTCTCATTTCGTGTCGAAAGTAATTTGGATCAGTGGTATCAGAGTAGGCTGCTCTTGATCATTTTTTTAGTGCATGTCCCCGACGAGGTCCAAGTATATCAAGTTGGGTCTCGAGCGTGTCTCTCTTGAAGACAATCGCTCTCGCACGCCCAAGAAACCCTCCATGGCGAAAGAAAATAAAAACGACGGAGAAGACGATTCTATCAATCTGTTGCTTGAGCAAGATCTCACATGACAGAGGGATGAAATGATGGAGAATTTTTATCACATCCTCCAACACCTGTCGATAGCAACAGACACATCTTCATCAAACAACCACTTTGGAAGCACCTATCCTTTCAAGGTACAGGTTAATTTTGATATTCTTGTATTTGAAGGTCAAATAGATGCGGATTCCCTAGACAAATGGCTAAATCTGTTAGAAGGTTATTTCTTTGTTCATAATTTTTCTGACAGGGAAAGGATCACCTTCGAACTCCTTAAATCTCTCCCCCATGTCAAACACTGGTGGGAAACTTATTGGGAGCGAAGTTCCATAGAGGAGTCTGGAATATATGGTGTCGAGCCCACTTGGGATTTTTCTGTGGATGGAGTAAAAGAACAATATTACCTTGTTGGCAACTATGAGGACCAGTACATGAGATGGACCACACTGCAGCAAGAGAGGGGCCAAGCAGTTCCAGAGTTCACCAATACCTTCCATACCTTGTGCACAAAGCTGGGTATCAAAGACTCCGAACGACATTTGGTTTTGAAATACCATGGGGCTCTACACAGATACATCCAAATTGAAATGGATTTTTTGGACATCTCATCACTCGATGCTGGTTATCGATATGATGTTAAAATCGAGCATAAATTTAAGCACCAAAACTAACGGGAGTTCGGGTATGCAAATCCGCAACAACCAGAGTATGACAAAGACGACCCTAACAAACAGTCTTTCGAAAACCAGTCCAAACCATGGGAAAAGAAGGGTCACAGGAAGATAAAGAAGGACACCGAAAAATGGTGCGATTTCCACAAAATCCCCTCGCACAACACCGATGAATGTCGCTCAAAACAGTCATTGGTGGTCGAGATCAAAGACAAGGAGTTGAACCCTGATTCATAATCTGATTTCGAAAATACTGGTAAAAGACATATCATCGACGCAGACCCCACTACTATTGTCGCGATCGCAACAATTCAACCAGAAGAACCAACAGATCTTGAAGAGGGGGAGCACCTTTTTCATTCATAGATGTGGGTGACGGGGACCCTGCTGTATTTTATTGTTGATAGCGGAAGCCAAAAGAACCTCATCTCAGCAGAGGTCGTCAAACAGTTGGGATTGTCGACAACACCACACCCAGAACCATACAACATCGGGTGGCTTCACTGAGGATGAGATCTTCGTGTCAACCAACAGTGTCGATTATCATACGGCATCCAACCCTTCAAGGATGAGGTATTATGTGATGTTGCCCCACTGGATGGTTGTGATGTTCTCTTGGGCCAACCATATATGTGGAGACGCCATGTTTTTTATGAGTCTCGACCTAGTAGTGTCATTGTTACTTTGGGGGGTCATCTCTACAGAATACCAGAGGTAGTTCCAACTATTATTCCACCTAAATAGTGCCGCAAGGTAGTATCTCATACTGCAAAATTTAGCTTCTTCACGGTCTATTCAAAAGGGGAACAAAAGGACACTGCAACCACTACAGCTTCGCCCCAAGCACCTTCTATCCAATAGAAGCAGGTCGACAAGGTTGCAACAAAGTGTAAAGATTCCTTCTGCACATAGTCCTCTCATGTAGCTCGACTTGTTGAATATCCTAAGCCTCAACAGGTTCATGACAACCTTCCACAAACCAAGCAGCGCGACTTCTCCAACAAGGCAAGCAACTCATTAAGATACAAATTCAGCAAACGCTTTTCCCTCTCCCCCGGGCACTCAACGTAATGGATACCATTGCTTCCTAAGGAGGGAGGATTGATCCAGGTGGATATCGGTGGCCACCCACCTTTTCCAACTGGCTCAAAACAATTTTTCTGGCAATTTTGGTAATTTACTATTTTTGGCAATTTTTCGGGTCCTAAACTTATGGAGCCCTTTGAGGCCCTAAACGACATTTTTGGGGCATGGTCTGGTTGTAAAATATCATCATGGTATTTTCTGCCAACTATTGTAGTCCTCAGATAGATATTTCCAACGAGTTATCGTGCGCCCCAAACAGAGATCGCATGCCAAAGTTATGCCCCCGAGAAGTTGATACACCAAACTACCCAAAACGGGGTCCACAAAACTATTGGCTTTTCGTCTTCCAAGGTTAGGGTTTTGGATTTTCTTTATGATAAAAAAAGGTCTTTAGAGCCTCATTGTAATCATCTTCTTGCGAATGCGAGTAGCCGTCACATCTCTTCTCAGAGATAAGTTGCCACCATTCTAGCGAGTCTTCCACTTTGTATTTTTATAGTCTTTGTACATTTCTTTCATTAATAGAAATCGTATATTACTGTATATCTGTGACTCTTGTTATATTTCTGATATATCTCTGTTATATTGTTGTCTCTCTTGCAATATCTCTGAATATTTTTGTGTTATATTTCTGTGTTATATCTCTGTGTTATTGTTGTCTCTCTTGCACAATTTTTCTGGTTGTGGACCTTCTTAAGAGCTACTCCACCTCCATCAACAACCTGTCTCACAAAATGGTACTTGACATCAATATTCTTAGTCTTGTTGTGATTAGTTGGATTGGTAACCAAATGGATAACACTTTGACTATCACATAGTATATACACATGGTCCTACAATCTTCCAACTTCACCCAAAAGACCATTTAACCAGATTGCCTTTTTGCATGCAAGTCAGGCAACAATATATTCTACCTTGGTAGTGGACAAAGCAATTGTTTCTTGAAGCTTCGACATCCAAGTAATGGATCCTCCTACAAGAGTAAAGACATAACCTGAAGTAGACCTCCTCTTGTCCAAATCACCTGCAAAATATGAATCAATGTAACCACATAATGTATCATTACAACCATCAAAGGTGATGCAATAATCATTTGTGCCTCTTGGATATCGAAGCACCCATTTCGTTTTTGCTCAATGTTCTCTACCTAGATTTTCCATGTATCTATTAACAACACCAACTGCATGTGAAATATCTAATCTAGTACATACCATCACATACACTAAACATTCTATTGCATTTGCATAAGGTACACGAAAAATGTAATCCTTTTATTCTTTACTACTAGGACATAATTATGAAGAAAGCTTAAAATGGGAAGACAAAGGGACATTCACAGGTTCCACAATATTCATATCAAACTTCATGAGCATTTTCTCCACATAGTTCTATTATGATAACTAAAGCTTTCCATTTTTCCTGTCTTTGTGTATTTCCATGCCCAAAATTCGTTTTGTTGCTCCTAGATCCTTCATATCAAAAATCTTAGCCAACTGAGCTTTTAGCCTATTGATTTCAACCATGATTTTGCTTGCGAGAAGCATACCGTAACCATATAACACCAAGATAATGAATATGCCATTGAAAGTTTTGAAGTAAACACAATGATCATACTCACTTCTAGTAAAATTTTGGCTCGTCGTGATGGAATCAAACTTCTTGTACCATTGCTTGGGAGACTGCTTTAGGCCATACAATGACTTTTTGAGCTTGCAAACAAATCTTCTCTTGTGATCTTGAACAAAACCTTCCGGTTGTTCCATATATATCTCATCATCCAAATCTCCATGCAAAAAAGGTCATTTTAACATCTAATTACTCCAACTCAAGATTAGATAAAGCAACTAGTACTAACCTAGCCCAAATAGAAACAAGCTTACCAATTGGTGAACATTTTTTATGGAAATCGATACCTTCCATTTGGGAATACCCTTTTGCAACAAGTCTAACTTTGTATCTTTCATTTCTACCATCAACACCCTTCTTCAATTTGTAGACCCACTTGCATCCAATCACTCTTCTATCCTTAGGGAATTCTACCAGGTCTCATGTTTTGTTCTTTTCCAAGGCATCCATTTCTTCTTCCATGGCTATTTTCCATTTGGCACTTTCAGCATCATCCATTGCTTCTTGATAACAAGAAGGTTCCCCATAATTTGTAATCAATGCAACAAATGAAACATAATCTTCATACATCTTGGGAGGATTTATGTCCTGCATAGATCTCCTCAAGGTTGGTTGTGGTGTTTCCACATCTCCTTCTTCTTGCTTCCTTGTTTATGTAGATGATTGAGTCTCCAACTAAATTTCTAGATGTTGCGGTACATGTTCTTGTTTCACTTCAACCTTCAACATCTAATTTTATGATAGAGGATTCATCACACACTACATCTATGCTAATGATGATTTGATGGGAAGTAGGATCCCACAATATATATACCTTAACTACATCATCATAACCAACAAAAATGTACTTTTTTTATTTTGAGTCTAACTTTGAACGTTGATATTTAGGAATAAGGGCATAGATATCACAACCAAAGATTTTCAAATTTGAGTAATCACAAGGGTGGCCTATCCATACCTCTTCATGAATTTTACAATCTATTGCAACTGATGGTGAATGGTTTACCAAATAGCAAGCAATGGTGACTACTTCTACCCACAACTCTTGATGTGAATTGGCATTACAGAGCATGCTCCTTGCTCTCTCTAGAAAAGTCTTGTTCATGCATTTTGCCACACCATTTTGTTGAGGAGTGTATACCGTGGTTTTATTCCTTCTTATGCCAGCTTCCTTACAATATTTCTCAAATTCCAAGGATGTGAACTCGCCTCCAATATATGTTCTCAAACACTTGATTGCCCTGCCAGTTCCCATTTCAACCAAAACTCTAAAATGTTTGAATACATTAAACACATCATCTTTTCTCTTTATAACATAGACCCACATCTTTCTAGAGTAATCATCTATAAATGTTACAAAATATGATGATCCCCTTAAAAAAATTGTATGGGATGGCCCCCACACATTTGAATGAATATAATCAAGAACACCTTTACTTATATGACTGCTTGTCTTAAACTTTAGTCTACACCGCTTCCCGAAAGTACAATGTTTGCAGAAATTCAAATTTAAGGATTTCAAATCTGGAAGTATCTTGCGGTTTATCAATACCTTTAGCCCTTTTTTCCTCATATGACCCAATTGTTGATGCCATAAACGAGCAAATTCATTTGCTTCTTCTGATGCCACCACTACTTCATTTACTTGAGTGCTTCCTTCCAATTTGTAAAGGTTTCCAATCTTCGTAGCCTTCACAACCACCAAGATTCCCTTGGACAGTTTCAGTGCTCTGCCTTGACCCGTAAACTTGTAACCTCCAAAATCCAAAACTCCCAAAGAAATTAAGTTCTTTTTAAGTTCAAGTACATGTCTAATCTATGTTAGTGTTCTAACAATACCATCAAAATTTTCAATCTTAATGCTCCCAACCCCAATAGTCTTACAAGGAACATTGTTTCCCATGAGAACAATACCAACATCAACAACTTGATAAGAGGAAAGCCAACTCATATGTGAACACATGTGATGTGAAGCCCCAGAATCTAGTAACCATTCTTCATGATAATGAGAGACATTACAAATGGATAAAACTTCATCAACCATACCAGAACTTGACTGAATTGGATTTGCTTCTTTACTAGAGTCTTCCTTGGATTCTCATCTCTTCCAACAATCCTTCTTGAGATGCCTTGATTCACCGTAGTACCATCACTTTAGATTGCTCTTCTTTCCCTTTGACTTGGATCTGGATGTACCTCTTGTTTTCTCCCCCCTTTCTCTGGATCGACCTCTAACCACCATTACTTCTGGTATGGAGGTTTCTATACTTGATTTCTTCCTCACCTCCTTAGACATGAAAGCACCCACAATAGAGTTATATTCAAGAGTATCAGTTGTACTAAAGCTAATGGAGGTGACTAAATGATCCCAAGACTTGAGCAACGAACACAACAACGTCATTACCTTATCTTTATCATTGGTTTTTACATCCATACTAGCTAACTAACATACAAGAGTATTAAATACATTTAAATGATCAATAATTTTGGTACCTTCTTTCATTCACAAACTGTGTAGTTTCCTCTTCAAGTAGATTCAGTTGGTCAGGGATTTTTTCATGTAGAGGCTCTCCATTCTGCTCCATATACATGTTGTCGTTTCCTCTCCCACGATATTGAAGAGGACGTTGTTGGCCAAGCACAATCGAATGGTGCTAAGACCCCTTGGATCAAGATCTCCTCATTTCATCGTCTGACATATCCACTGGATTATTTCTCTTATCATCGAATGCTTTGTGCAATCCTTGTTGTAGTAGAAAATCCCACACCTTGAGCTTCCACAACTTGAAGTTGTTTTGTCCATTAATTTCTCCACCTCGAAACCTTGTGTTCATCATTTTCCCCATTCTCCACAGACTCCTCCTTCAAATTGGCCCTCATCTCTTCAAGAAACCCCTGACTGGACTCATCCTTCAACTCTTTGTGTCCAGGCACAACCCTCATCGACTCTCTATGCATAGGTACGACCCTTCTTGACTCTTTGCGCATGGGTACGACCCTTCTCAACTCTTTGTGCGTGGGAACTACCTTCCTTGGTGCTTTGATACCAATTGTTGTTCTCAAAGCCTGCAACTTGAGCGTTAAAGAGTCTACAGAGTAGTGAATTACAAGACTTGCAAACAACGAGTTAATGGGCAGAAGAAATAGAGCATATCGAATACTAGACGACAAATATAAAAGGGGACATAATATCATTATTGCTCTGTCAAACAAACCAGTGAAGGAAAAACACGATTACAATATTTCTACAAATCGTCTTGTGGCCTTATCATTTAACCAAACTATAACAAGCTTTTGTAGGGAGATGAAGCACCAATCTATGGTAACCATAGTTGCATCAGAGGAATTGGGAGCGAGTGTAACCGCTGAGCTCAGTTGTCACCATCCAACACTAGGGAAAGCTCATTTGTACATAGCTTTGTGATTCTCCGTAGCTTAACTATGAGCCTGCGTTACATATAAGTATGATCACATCTTCTCAACCTAAGATTGCTTCAGCACTGACACACAAATGGTATAGACTACATTTAAAAAGTGTGGTTAAAAATGTAATAAATTTAGAGATAACACGTGTGCATTCATACCGTGTGAACTAAATGAGTTTATGTTGCACATATGAACCATACATTACACTCTTTAACGAAAGTGCTGCTAGACACCCACCAACCTAATGTTAAGTGGGTCAGCTATTGTTGACTTTTAATTAGTTAAGATGTTGGAGGATGGATATGTGAATTTAAACTTAAGTTGTAGACAAATACCTATTATTTTTATTTTTCTTTCAATATTAGTCCTTGTGGAAGGTAGGTACATTATGTAATGATTTTTGGTCAACCATTGTCGACTTGCATTAGTTTGGATGTTGGAGGATGAATATATAAATTTGAACTGAAGTTGTAGAAAACTACCTATTATTTTAATTTTTCTTTATTTCACTAGTGTGCATAATAAAACCTTAAATTATAAATTTCAAATAAATTAAAAGAATGGTGTATTTTCAATTTAATTCCACCACCAATATTGCATGTTGTGCTAGCATTCAACATTGGAAATGCACATCCATAATCAATGATTTAAATAAATCATTCTATGACTAGAGGCATTGATGCCAACCATTGATAAAACTCATCATTATCTATGCTCCATGCTTTTTCTCTATTCGTGAAACTCCCATAGCTTCCACCCTTTATTCACCACCTAAATGGGCATCCCATCCACCATAAATGAGCTCACACACTTTGTCTTTGTTAAGCGCGTTGCTATGAGGAAAGAAAAGTTGAAATACTTTGCAACAACCATTTTTGCAGGAAAGTAGTTGAAGCTATACTATGCTTTGATGATGAGTGGGTAGGGAGTGCTCACAATGGTGATTCAGAGGAAAGGGAATGAAATGGTATGGAGTTGAATGACGGAGTACTAGTCAAAATGGTGAGGAGTCAAATGAGGATTTAGGCTAAGTAGTAGTCTAAGACATGGGCATCCTAAACTACTAAATCACAAGTTATTTTTAATAGGAGTGATGATCCAATTTCACCGAATATAGATTACTTGTTTCTATTTGTAGCCCTTCGAGCTTCTTGGAGTGATGAAAAATGTGATTTCAAATAATTCAACATAAGACCAAATTCTTGAAATTGATAGAAAATGCAATTTAAACATAAACCATAAATTAAAAAAATGATAAATTTATACCTGAAACTAATGCACGAAGAAGCAAATTCAAACAAAAGATGACATATGCTAGTTTTATTATTTATGATATTGTAAAGACAAAGAGAATGGTAGGAATATATTTTATTTTGCTATAGTGTTTGACCTAGAGGAATATGGATAATTACTTCGTGTGAAAGAGGGTTTCCATTTACACAACCATCAATAAGTTACGTGGAAACACCAAGAATCCATTGGATGTTACTGTGACTACACAGTTCCATGTGTTCAAGACATGTGATCATCATTCATTGAACGTAATGGATATCTGGTTGCAACAATTCAATGATAAGACATGCTTATCTTATAATTTATGTTGAGATGGAAGAAGCATCACAAATATGCTTAATATCAACAATGACTAATTGGTGGAGTAATGTGAGAGTTGTGGAGTGGTATATCTTAGGGCTTAGAGCTTGGGGATTATCGCAATCTTGAGGGTTTCAAGGTTTTGAGAGCCATCTTCATATCTTGTTTAAGCCCAATAATGAATTAGACCTCAATTTTCTCTAAATCTCAGGCCCTTGCCTTATCTTAGACTTCAAATGCATTCATTCATGGTTTCCTCTTCAAGTGCATGCACCTTAATCACTTTAGAAGTGAAACTAGATATGTAGATGTCTATTTCAATCTATTTCATTTATGATTCCCAAAAAGTCACTCTCAAATGTGTGCAGTACTAGATGTGTATCAAATTTTGTGTGTTATTTTTATCGAGAAAATCACATGGGAATTGAAAAACAAGGTTGGCCATAGGTATCAACCCTTGAGGAAACAAAGCAAATCATAACATTTTTTTGTGAAAATATCGAATACTTATATCAATTTTGTAATTAACTAGCAATACATTTAATCTTATTCGATTGGAAACTATTGAATATGTAATAGTCATTTAATATGGCCATTTTGCAAGTCATTATCCTTTCCATAATGATTTCATATAAACTTAAGTTGAAACTAGTAAAGCACTACACATGGTGCCCATCCTTAGCTTCCATTGTATGTCATCTAACTCATAAGTTTTATTGCAAACTCGTGCTTGCGTCTAAGTTCATTGTATTTAGATCTTTTCCAACAATCATCATCAAAATCCAACTATACATTTTTTGGTGAAATTGGAAATTTTCATTGTTGAAATTGCATTTTGAGTGCAAAACTAGATTTGATGCCCTCAAGTACCCTTATTGCACTTGGATTATGCAATCTCAACAACCAAAATCTACAATTCCAAGAATTCTTCTAAAATTTTGGCTAGATTTTGGGCAAAAAATGGCTAGAAAAAAGGTGGTTGAAAAGGTCCAAATTGTAACATTTTTAGACTACACTATTATGTTTACCCAAGTGGGATTACATGAAAAGTTATGCATTGGGCTCCAACCCCCTAGTTAATGCTTTAAAAAACATGTGTTGGCCATCAAACCAAGTGATTTTCCCTACAAAATAGTTGACAATCATCGAAGTACATGCACACATTAACATTCATTTTTCCATGCACATTGCATGATGTCGCAGTTCCAGATTGCCCCCCACAAATTAACATATTTGAGGAGGCATGATGTGCCAAAAAGGTGCCCATGGGATTTGAACCAATGACCCGATGAGAACTAAACCCCACATTGACCAACTAGCCTACAACTTGTGGATGTCACAAATCTAGATTGTTTGATCTTACAAACTTTCTTTATTATTATGTATGAAGCATCTCCAGTGAATATGTGGTGGCCTTCATAGTTTTCAAGGTGTCATGCTGGAAAACTATGTCTTTGAAGCAAATTAAACGTTTTTGCAAAGGTAGAGGTTTCATGCATCGCATATGAGGCCATACAATTCTTCGTTAAATTGACTCATGCCACCTATTATGGTCAATGAACAAATAAAGATAAATTTTGTAAACAAATCAGACTCCCATTGTGGTTGTATACAATACTACTATGTAGGCTAAGTGTTAGTACTTGAAGGCTTCTATGGACTCAATGAACTAGGTAGAAGCTTAGTTGTGTTATTTTTCTCCCAAGGAAAAGCGCTTAAGATTTTGATTGGTACCTTTGAGCTGCCCCTTTTTATAAATTTTCTTTAGTGTTAGACAATTGTTTTTTTGTACAGTGTTCCTATTTAACATTGGTATATAAGATAAACAAATAATTTGTATTTTGTATATTCTTGCGCCTTGGCATATATAAGATGAAGAACCATTTTTTATTTTGTAAATTGTTGACATTTGTCAGTGATATACAAGATGAAGAGGTAGAATTTATGTTGTTGATTGATACATTTGTTAGTTTTAATCCCCAGGGGTAGCTATGCAATGGCTCGACTTGTACCTTGGTTCAAAAGGGTTGTTTATCTCCTACGTTCTATAATCATTATTGCCTCTACTTACCAATGTTGATCAAATTATTCTACATGCCGAAATTGTGCTTCATTAAACCAATATTCACTACTATAAATAAACTAGGGCACATTAACATTAAATTTTATTCATCTAGGTTTGGTTCATGATCAATTTTGGATATCATGTTCTTATGCATTTTCTTTACAAATTTGATAGTGTTTGAAAGTCAACATTCATAACAACTGCAAATTTTCCAAGTTGATATCACTGCAACATTTCAAAATCCTTAATCTAAGGTACTTGAAACTATTGATCATTTGGTACATATATTTTTAGATTTGATAACAGTGGTTCCATCCCTTCACATAGGGAATGTTTAATATATATAGAATAGGTTCACAATCCCATATCCATATGTGGTTAAGTTTAATTATATTAGAAACTACATTGAATTCCTTATTGAACTTGCACCATAGACGCCTCTACACACTCTTTATTATCTTCTTGTACACAATATTGGCCTTAAAACTATATTAAACTTAGGAATAACCATTCTCTAGAGACAATATTCGTTACCTATTTATTTCATTAAACCTTTTTTTTCATAGATTTATGTCTATCATTTTACTTCCATATGATATCAAAACATGAATACTTGTTGTTTTAATCAAAACATGAATCATAGCACATAAATGTTTTATGCATTGACATTTTAGTTAGAAAGAAATTTGTGTGAGAAGATCATATTTAAAGTTTTATGCAATCATTGACAAATAACCTTCCTCATCGCAACAAATTGTGGTCATGAATCATCACACATAAATGTTTTATGCATTGACATTTTAGTTAGAAAGAAAATTGTGTGAGAAGATCATATTTAAAGTTTTATGCAATCATTGACAAATAACCTTCCTCGCCGCAACAAATTGTGATGTACACTTGCATCTAATTTGAAGTGAATTGTTATGCTCACAAATGGAATATCTCCCAAAGTGATTTACCCAAAATAATTAACAATAGAAAACTATAATATATAGTGTTGGAGTAATTCTACCACCATATGAAAATGTATTGACAATGAATGCATACCCATAAGAATATAAATATCCACGAGAATAACCTTTTGTCTCCCCCAAAATCTTGGTGCCTTGACAACAACAACATTGGTTACTCCACATAATCTGTTCACAACCAAAATAGCTAATGCCTCCCCTGAAATATCTTTCCATATTATAAGCAAAGTTGCTCACAATTGTGTGGTCTTTCCTAATATATGGACAATCTCTTTGATGGTTGTAATTTTTTGACTAGTGATCAAGATTCAACCACTTTCAAACTATATAATCAACTTCTTTGAATTTGTAACAAATCGGGGAGATATGTAGCCCCATTACAAGTGATATAACTATTGCATAAGAAGGATTTCAACTAGAATCATTGTATTAATGTGACTTCTAGCTTACCTCCATTACTTCCTGAACATTAGCTATAGTTCCAAAAGAAGATGAAGATTCAATAGAAATAACTCCATATGGTCCAAACTTATATATTGCATCAACTATCACAGTTCCTACAAAGTCATCATTGTTGAACAAAATTGAGGCCACAACTACATAAGTGGGAGTAGATTGTTGTTATTAAGAAATCCTTAACAACAACAAGGCCAAAACAAGGACTACAAGTACGCTTTTAAATTATTATTGTACCCTTGCTATTATCTTGCATTTTTACAATCACGACCTTCTTTTATCATTATTTGATAAGTACTCACACAATCTAGTCTATTCGTTTCTTTAAAGTAATTGGATTCCCGCCCCTATCACATTCAGAAGACCTAGTTCGATGATATCCTAAGCTAAAACAAAAGCAACGATTATCCTATCACTAGTCGAGTCATTTATATTACTTGCAACCTGGCCAAATAATAATTATAGTTATTCGCCTAGCATTGAACAACACAAAACAATCATTCAACTTATTCTCCCTTGTAATTGATTCTTCGTGAAAATATATACAACAACAATTATCCTGTCACTAGTTGAGTCATTTATCTTACTTGCAACCTGACCAACTAATAGTTATAGTTATTCGCCTAGCATTGAACAACATAAAACAATCATTTAACTCATTCTCCCTTGTAGTTGATTCTTTGTGAAAATATATACAATTATCATGCATCTGATTTGGGTATTTGAAATAAATAAAAATCCACACCCCTTTAGTCACTTGTCTTACTTGCAACCTAGCCAATTAATAGTTATCATTATTTACTTGACATTAAACAACATTAAACGATCATTCACCTTATTCTCCTTTGCAATTGATTCTTTGCGAATATACATATTTTTTTCCAAGGAAAAAATCAGTAATTTGATTAAGAGAAAATAAAATTACATCCGCATATGCCAAAGGCATTCCTATGCTATGTCTAAAAGGCATTTGAGGGCTACTCAGAAAATGATCTGATCAAAATCAGGAACAAAATCTGTAAGATCAAAAGGAGAGGTTGGAGAGAGTCCATATAGTCAAGATACAATATCTATAATTTCCATCTATGATATTTAGGTCCGATAAAGCCTTTTTTCGGATCTAAACCATACATACAAGTTCTCAAAATAAGTAAAAAGCATCAATTGAGTGATAGGATGATCAGTCAGATAGAGGACCAAGAGTTGTGAAGATATTCTCGGGATCCATCTAGGCCTTCTTCCTTGATTCTCTAACTTCCTTTGTCCAGTTCCAAACTAGATTTTGAGAGCTTGTCTGCTTCTTTATTACGATTCCTGTAAATATGTGAGAAAGTGATATGAGTAAATTTAGTAGAGCATCTTTTTATTTCCTCCAAAATTGAAACCAAAGTGGAGGATATCAAGAAGTGTGTGCCTTTCATGATTTGTATAACAAACATCGAATCCCCATAAATATTCAAGTGTCTGATGTTTTTTTTAAAGTGCTAAGAGAAGTAAGAGATAGAGGGCCATCGGTTCACTGAAGTTGTTTGTGGCTTCACCCAGGCATGTTGAGAAGGCAATGGAGTGGGTTTCAAAGATATGGATGACTCCTCATGCTCCTCCAATGGTGGGGGTGTGTTGGGTAGCACCATAAAAAAAATCCCATGGGAGATCCTTGTTGATCTCGACATGCCTAATGAATCTAGTCATTGCATAAGAAGTACTTTTTTATGGGAAAGAAGAGAACATTTAAAATCTTTTGAGGCACTAGATGGAGGTATGTGTTATGGATCATGTTTTGTCTCAAAAAATAATATGATTCTGGGCCAACCAGATTCCCCAACATATTATGAGAGGGAGTGCCTTAAAATCATGGTTTTGTTGATAAGCTAGCCAATTCTGTAGAGCTCCAGAGAGGGAAGAACCATTCCAATTGAAGGACGATCCAAGGGTACAACTGGCCTCTCGCCACACAGATTTTGTGAATGGACATTATAGGAACATATGTGGACTATTTTTTTCATCTGATTTGCATAAAGCGCATATGCTTGGCCCAATAAAGGATTGTTTTTGAAGATTTTCCCAAGTTGGAGCCTTTTTTTGGAGGAGAAGTCACACGAAGAGTTTTGCTTTTGGTGGGCAGTCAAATTTCCAGAGGAGTTTTCCCCACCAGGGGGTGGATCATCATCTTGGAGTTGAGCAATGTAACAAAGTTTTGGGGAGTATTTCCTAGCAGGACTGAACAACTAGATGAGATGGTCCTCCTGGTTTGTGAGTCTAACAAAATAATTTTATAAAGAGATGATGTAATGTTGCCAAGCTAGGATTTGTGTGGCCTCCAAGTTTAAATCTGCCCCAGAGAGCCATCTTGTGTTTCTTATGATGAAATCTCTATGTCCCACTTGATTTAAATACAAAGAACCCCTCCGGTTTAGGAAGTTGACGAGTTATTTTGGGAAAATGTGTGAGTTTGCACATCCGATCCACAGATCTTTCCCTGTCAAGACTTTGGAGCCATTTCCTATTTTCCAAATTAGCCAATCTCCAATGATATGAAAAGTGTTGATGATGGTTTTCCAAATGATTGTTCCATTCTTCGAAGACTTGTTTGGGGAATAGATCCATTCTAGAAGTGACCTCTGAGGGATATATTTCTCCTTTATTATCCTATGCCAGAGTCCAAATCCATATACCAGACTCCAATAATTTTTTGCTGCTAGGGATTTTGTAAAGGTGAAAATGTCTTTGAGTCCCCAACCTTCATTGCCTTTAAGCTTGGAGATGATTTTCTTAGAGGAAAGCACTAGTGGTTTGGAGATGATTTTCTTGGAGGAAAGCACTAGTGGTTTGGAGTCCTCTTTTCTAGCTGAGAGGAAACGGCTAGCCAATTTAGATATTTTTTGTAGAACACCTTTTGACACCCATGCAAGAGAAGTCCAATAAACTGGGATCGCTTCAATGACCGATTTTAGGAGCACTAATCTTCCCTCTCTAGAGAGCCATATGTTACACTAGGAGATGATTTTCTTCTCTATCTTGGCCAACAACCATGCCCAGTCTGTTTTCCTGTAGCCAATTCCCTTGAGAGTGAAGCCTAGATATTCTAGACCTTCTGTTGAGCTTTTTATTTGGATTCCAAGAAGAGCCAAGATCTCAAGCGATTCCTGGTTATTTAGTCCCTAGACCATAAGAGAGGATTTCTCCAGATTGATTTGCATTCCGATGGAGAGGCATAAAGTGTTGAGAATATCCTTCAGCTTTTCCAAGAATATTTTCTTGCTTGCACACAAAATATGGATGTTGTCTACAAAGAGTAGATGAGTAAAGGGACATGAATTCTTTGCGTATATATATATATATATATATATATATATATATATATATATATATATATATATCGAATATAAGTAATTGAAAGAAATAAAACTCTACACGCCTTGAATCATTTGTCTTACTTGCAACTTGGCCAATTAATAGTTATAGTTATTCACTTGACATTAAACACCATAAAACAATCATTCACCTTATTCTCTCCTTGCAATTGATTATTTGTGAAAATGTATACAACTGTCATGGATATGAACCGGGTGGGTGAAAGAAACAAAACTCCACACCACCACCTATAACAAGAGAATACTATTTTTAAGAACTTATCCCCTCAATTTTATTAAAAAATAAGATGCACAGTGCCTAAGATAACATAACCATTGAATGCTCATCATCGCACTAGACAAGAGAACATCCAACATTGTCCACAAAGTAGCTCATAAGTTGCAGGAAATGACAAAGAAAAAAATGAAACTAATATTGTATTTTGTGCATTGGAAAACTCTTGAATCTATGGCACAATGTGCCACGCATATTGTGACTTGCTTACAATTAAAAGGAACAATAAGAAAAAAAAATGAACAAATATACCAAGAAGAAGAAGGGTGTGTAAGAAAAGAGCCGAAAATAAAAACAAGGAGCGTAGGAAAAGCATAAAGTGAAAATCAAAATAATTCAATCTCTTGTGTAGAAACTTGAACGAGTGCATGGTATGGTCACCCAAAATTAGGGCTGAAACCAATGAATGAGGGAGATCTTTTTTTTTTTTTTGACGAAAACAATTATGTTGCATTAAGCGGCATTCTGACAAGCCAGAATCAGAAAGTTACAACTCTGAAGAAGGTTGGTGACCTCTAACAGTGCTGCCAACCTTCTTGTGAATGTCTTGGGAGACCAATCCCATCTGCTCYTKGAGCTAAKTCGAGAAAATGACAAAGAGTTCATACATGAGTAAATTCTCACAAACTRTGAGCATAGTAGAAGAYAGAAGCAAAGCATTAAACCGAGGGGGCTGAAATTTTCCCCTTAATGTAGGGATCCARCTTTTTCTGAGAACCTAAAGAAATGTTGGAGGCCGCCTCCTTTTCTCTGCGCGCTTTATTGGTCCTTCGCCCTCGGGTAAGGGGTGGAGACGGGACATTGTCTTCAGGTTCAGAAGTTCCCCTAGAGCCGCTAGAGGGGACTGTAACAACCAGACCTGCATGGGCAGAGGGTTCCGAATCTGAAGCCCGAATTTCTCTCGCTGCTACTGAATTTGGGGGGGTGGAATCCGGGAGGCTTTCGTCTGCTGGAGGGTCTTCCTTAACTGCTGTTGCTTCTGGATCTAGGGCTTCATCTTCCTTCAGCGCATCAAAGCTGTTTTTATTTTCTAGAGTTGCCTCTGCTGAATGAGTGGCCTTCGGGGCCTGGGCTAGTGGATCTTTTTGCCTTGACTGCCTTCGTCGAACGAGCTGAAAATCATCTTCTTTGACTGGTCCCGGCTCCTCAGAGGCTTTGGGGCAGCTTTTTGCGAAGTGACCGTAAGTATGGCACCGAAGGCACTTAAAGGGAATCTGCTCGTAGTCCAGCTCTTGGATATGGTACCATTCCCCCAGGGATAGCTTAATGGCTTCCGGAAGACCTTCCTCGAGGTTAACCTCAACACAAATGGGAGCGCAGGTAAACTGGTCCCCTTTCGGCTCCGCACTGTCCAGGAAACGCCCAAGCTTATTTCCAATGTCCTCCAGAGAATTTTTCCCCCAGAGATGCAAGGGAAGGTGAGGCAGCCTAACCCAAACAGGGGTCGCGGTGATCTCGACTCCGGGGTTGAAGTCAAGAGTCCAGGGGGCTAAGAACATTCCTCTCGACCCCATGAAATAGGGTCCAGATCTGAAAACTAGATCACAGTCCTCTTTCCTCGTGAAACTAAAGACAAAAAAACCCCTGCCTACTGCGAACAGAGAAACGTTTCCCTGTATCAACGACTTCCAACGGTCATCCATCCATGCCTCCACCGTTTTGGGGCTAGGCCATAACCCCGTAAATTTTTCGATGAGGGCCTTTTCGGCTAGAAGGAGGGCAAGATTGCAAGGTCCCTCTGGAGATAGCTCCAGAGAAGGGATCTCCTCCAACTTCTTAACAAACTTAGACGAGAGAGAAGGCTTGGATTTGGGTCCTGCCGAGCGGACTAACGCTTTGAATGCTTCCAGAGGATCTTTTCCCCTCTCGACAATCGGATCTGGGGCCATCGTAGCAGGCTGTCGACCACCAGTAAACAAGAAGACGGAGGCCAAGACCACTGCTCCAAACGCATGCAAAAACGTAGGCGAAACTCAGGCAGGACGCTCTGAAAACGTCGATCCGCGGCCTTGTAAGCGGGGAACCCTGAGCGGCTGCTACAGTCGAAGATCCGTGCCCCTGCAATCGAACAACCCGAGTGGAGGCGGCTAGGGTTTAGGCCCTAGCCGCATTGACCTTCCGCCTCATTCCGTCTCGCTTCGTCTCGTTCGTCTTGAGTCGGGTAAGAAAACATAATTGTTAACCATTAATGTTGAGATCTAATTTTTACCTAATAATGGCCAGAAAATTAGAAACTTACATGCCTCTACCCATGAAAACTTCCATAGATTCTCCGATTTCTGAAGATGGAACAAGGGAGACTTCCCTTGATTTTGACTGGTGGGATTTCTATTATCTCCATCATCATTGGTTCTTCTCCCTTATGAGGAGCACTTCCATCCCTTAAGAGAATGTTTGCCATCTCCTATTTTTGTTTGAAATTGATCCTTATTGCCCTTGTTTCCTCCATCAAACTTCTATGCCTTCATAAATTTGAATATATTGAAAATAATGATGAAAATGAAACTCAACATTCAAGTACGTGGCCTTTGTATATCATTGCTCAACATGAATTAAACAACACATAAAATTTGATTGATCCAAGTTGTTTCTTGAGGGAAAACACATGTAGATATTTGGGTGAGAATGTTGTCGAATTCAAACCATTGACGTTGATATGTGGGTAGGTAGGGAGGGTGAATGGGAAGAAGGTGTTGAGATTGCCTTTGAGATCTTTTGCAAAAGATAAAAGAGGAATTTAAATTTCACACGACAATAAAGAATGAAATTAACTCATGGATAAAATTTCATTTGCAACATGTAACAATCGAAGAAATCATGGAGAGCTTTTCTCCTCTACCTTGTATGGATCCATGCTGAAATTCAATTGGATTAGAAAGAAAAATTAGTAGCATATGGCATAGAAAATTGCAACGAAGTCGAAACAACCAATTATACTGTTTTAAAAACAAGTGATTTTTTTGACAAAATCTACCCGATTCTTTTTTGACAATGCTACCAGAAAATATGAGCTTAAGCCTCAAAATCAACACTTACAAAGCATATATGAGGATGGTCAATTCTGGAGATGTAGTGTAAGATGACTCCCTAGCTTCTTCTTCAAAAATTGCAGAGTACTTTCCTTCCATGGAATTGAAACCCTCTACAACTGTACACCTCGAGACACAAACTTGTGTATGTCAGAGGACGCCCATACCAATGCTTGTTTATGTTTGCATGTATCCATACCACAAGGACCCTAAAAATTTCATCATACCATAAATGAAATGCTAGGACAATGAAAGTATCACGAGAACGACCCTAACCATGGGCATTGTCTAGTGGAGAAAACGAACATGGTCTAGTGGGAAAAATGTGCAATAAACTCAACTACCAACCATATCAATGAACTCCCATATCGAGATGTATAATACATGACAACCAACATCCCTATTAAACCCCTTTGTAAATCATACTCAACACCATAAGAATGTGGCAATGTGAAGTTTAGTTTTAAAAATTAAATTTATCTATTTTTAAAAATCTAACCATTGAAACCACGCCTCTAAGGAATTTATGTCCCATCGAAAACCCTTTAAACCAATAAAAAAATTCAAATACATTTAATTTTCAAAATAACCAATTCAATATTAAAATTTTGCAAAACAATATAAAACTTTATATTTTAATAATAATCACACATACGTGTATCATCTTAACATTTTTTATATAACTATAAAATCTCGTTCGCTTAGCTCCCTTCCTTTTTCATATATGAATAGATGTCTGTCACTCGCATTCGCATATTTATATGCATTTAGAAATCTGTACCCGAGAAGATTTATATTCCGGCATCGAGTATTCGTTAGTCATACAAACTTTGAAGCTCAAAAATGCTTGGATTAGATTTATAGAATGAATATGAAGATGATGCAGCATTGTTCTAATTTGAATTTGAGCTCATTTGGGCGCCTGCGCAGTGTCTCTAACACCATTTCCCGCATATTCAATGGAAACCAGCACTATCAGATGCCTTTTTCTCATCCCAAGAACTCTTTCATCCGCTCCCATTACCCTCTGCGTCTATTTTCCACCGGTAAGTTTTTAATTCTTCCGACCTTCATTTCGGTAAGTTTTTTAATTCTTCCAACCTTCGTTTATGTATCTGTATGCATTTTTAAAGCTAATCCCTGCAACTTTAATCATCAGAGAATCCGCTTCTTTTGACACCGGATCTTATAAATATAATGGAAAAGAGAATGAGTGGGATCGAGACACGCTATGCCTATCTTCAGCAAGCTATTTCTCAGGTATCCATTTGCACTGTTGTTCCTTTTATTTGGTTTTATTTATTCATTTATTTTTAATAAGAGCTGGAAGAAATATGCATCAGACGGTAGACCTCAAAGAACAGCCTTTCTTTGTCTTAGGTATAGTACAAAGGGTATTTATTCCTCCAGAAGGGCACGGGTAGTAGGGTTTTTGACAAATGAGATAAACCCCTACAGGGCCCTAAATGGCGGTTGGATTTGTTGCTGAATATCGTCTTAATGGATGGTTGGGCACATTGTGAGTGGGCTTAACGGTTAAGAAAATATGTTTTCTATTTGGAAGTTACATGTTCAAATTGTTCAAATTGCAAGGGGTAGGGTATGTACACCTCTATAAACTAAAAAGTCAAAAAGTCAAATTGCTGTGTGGATTGGGTCCCTTGTCTCATAAACAAGGGGTGTCATGTGTCAATCTGGGTCTGGCTAAGCTCTGGCCTTAACTTAGATTATTATTTTATTATTATTAAGTGCATTCACAACTGTTAGGCTATGGTCTAGCAGCAAGTTGGATTGTTGGAACACTTCCCACGATGATGACTCAAATTCAAAACTTGGTGGGCATGCCCTTTGTGGTAATGTGCGGTGTTGACCATGTCATTCTCAAGATGTGGGCATGTTAATGCAACGACACTGGTTCCATGATAATGTGAATGTGTTGTCAATAGTGGTCCCGTATGTTATTGCGGTCTTTGTGGATGAGGCTAGCTGCAATTTGACAGAATAAATAACCCTTAGTCATAGCTTTGTAGATGAAGGCCTTTTGAATTTATAAGTTGATATTAAAAGAGGTTTTTTGGACAAAAAAATAATTAAGCGCATCCATGGAGTTGATTTAACTTAAATAGCGTTATAGGTCTCTAAGATTTAACATATTCTACTTTGTTGGAATGCCTAGAATCCAAATGAACAAGTCTGTCTGGTTTTGATTCTTTGAGGTTGCTCAATGTAACAGACCCAGAATAACAAACCCCCAAAGATTGATTTGCTCTATGCTCTGATTTGAATCGTACTCACTGCCCGGGTACCTCTAAATTCACCCTCTTGGGCTGATTTGAAATTTTGATACCAATTAATTAATAATGAAGCATGAAAAAAATACAATAACAACACATGCATTAAGCAAGATTCATGCTACACTATAAAAGAAATGAACAATATGCCATGCACAACAATAACCGACAAGCAAGAATGTTATCGATACATATTTCAGAGTTAATAATTAATCCACAGTGGAAATAAATATACAAGTAGAGAAAACCATGACAATGAGCACTTATCTTTAATAAAACCAATCACCAACTGGTTGCAGACCAAGGACCTTCCACCTAACCTTAGACACTGTTGTTCCAAGTCTCAACAGAAGATGACTCCTGAGCCAGGGCTATGAATCCACAAGGATGAGTCTCAGACCGACACTTGGTTTCCCAAACAGTCAACAATCAAGCTCTCACAAGTTTCTCAAACATACAACAAATCTAGTTACTAGCTCTCTTCCTTTTCAGCCTGCACCACCCAAAGAGAATGAATCCCCTTCAATGCCATGCAGTCCCTCAGGTTAGCCACCTTTTTCCAAGGCTCCAGTGCTTCTGGTCAGGAAATCTCAATGTTGGAAACTCTCAGGATTCTTAGTTGTGGTCAGTTCTCTCTCAACTGCCATTATTCTCATGCCCAAAGGAATTCCCCCCCTTTCTGGAATAATCAGTAATTAATTACAGACAACCAACCATGACTGCTTGCCTTCAACAATTCGTTTTCTTTCCCCATGCGTACAAAAGAATGAGCAGAAGAGTGAATTAGAGAGGAAGAATTAAAAAAACGATTTTTTTGAGTAAGAATGAATGGCCAATCCCCAAGACAATCAAGAACATGGTTTAAATGTCAAAAGCATAATGTGGCCTTCTCCCAAGAAGCTCACATAACCCCCTCTTTCTCTCCAAAATTCCAAGGTGGGTAAAATAAAAATAATTTAAAATGTAAAGGATTAACCCCCCAATTTTCCCCCTCTCTCGTGGAATCATAGCCCCATATAACTCTTGTCCTTGCATGTCTCGCAGCCAACGATGTATTTTATTATTAATAATGATTGAAGCATTACATTTACTAGGCACTCCGATCTCTTTTAATTGTTCATGCACTCCGACCTTTCATCAAATAAACAAAATACATTATTAATCTCGGGACTCAAAACTAGGGTATTACACTCAAAGAATCAACATATCTCTACAAATAGTTAGATAGTTCAAGAGGTAAGCCCAAGGCCCATTTTTGTAGTTTTTTGTTTTTCTTTGTGTTGTTTGTTCGTGGTTTTGTTCTCTTCTCCTACCCATTCCCATTTCTTCTTCTCTCTCACTCTATTGCAGGTTTTTCTTCTAAGACTCGAAGAAATGTTCTTCATGTGGTGTATGTTTCTGTTTTAATTCTCGTGGTGTTGGTGGGAAATAGGAAGGATAGGGAAGAAGAGGACAATGGTCACAGTGACCCATTTTAAATACGAGGAAGGTTTGGAAGGGGATGAAGGTGACAATGAAGTTACAAGAAAAACTTGACAAAACATGAGGGGGGAAGAGGGGGTGGAAGCACTAAATTTATATGTAGCCGTTGTTTTCATAAGGGAAAACCTTACATCGATTCATATACTCGTGTTAGGAAGCATCTTTGTGGCATAATGTTGGGTGACAATAAGGCTACCATTAGAATCGTAGCTTGCTTGAACATACCAAAGGAAGATAGAGCAAAATATGTTGAGGATGAGGTTTGGTATCATTGCATATGAATCCCCTAATGCTATTGTAACCTTGCATGTAGCGGTGGAACTAGAAGAACAATAGCAATTTTCCTTGATATTCCTAATAGGGATGAGGTGGATGCACAAGTGGCAAGGTTTCTCTATGCATGTGGAGTACGATTCAGTTTCCTTCGCTCCCCTTATTGGCATGATATGGTTAAGGCTATCAACAATACCCCAAAAGGATACAAGAGCCTTGGGTATGAGAGAGCTAGAACTGCATTACTAGACATTGAAAGAGACAAAAACCAAAGAGCTCTGGTATGGTTTACCGATGAGTGGGCAGATAGTGGGGTGTCCATTGTATTTGACGGTAGGACAAATGTTAAAAAACAACATTTGATAAATGTTCTTGATGTGTTGGATAATGGTGTAGCCTTTCTTGCAGCCCATGACTCCTCGTCATTTACCGCATGTGCTCAAAACATTTCAGACCTCTTATTGAAAATGATTAATGATGTTGGTTTGTCTAACGTGATTTAAGTAACTATTGATAATGATTTAAGGTCCTGCAAAGACAAACAAGTACGCGCTCCAAGGGTCCATAAGTCATAAGTATCATGCCAAGTAAGCCATGTTTAATAAAAGAACCACCCAAACATGTGCATCAAATCCCCCTTTTCAAAATAAACAAATGCTCAAAGACCTTATACAACTTGCCAAATTTAAGTATGGGAGGGTTGTCATGGTGCCCTGTTGGGTAGATTATTCCCCAAGTCAAGGAGTGTTTCCCAGGAGGACCCTCTCTAAGTCATATATAAGAGTATGAGGTGGATAGGGGTGTGACTTTTGGGCCTGGGGTTTCTTGACATACAAGGGCTCACATTGTCTCATTTATGGGTGCCTTTGTAGAGGGTGTGTTGCATCCTCGTTTTCAATGCGACCTTTTCCCAAGCCCTTTTATTTGCCATTAATTGATTAAGGTCCAAACATTGAGTACTATATGCAAGGGAAAATAAAGAGTACCGCAATACTACTTGAGGCTAGAACACATTAAGTGCCATGTGCAAGGAAAGTAAAAGACACCGCAATGCGTTCCCTCAACAAGCGGGACATTTAGTTATGTATTTTATTTTACAGGTCCCTGAATTTTTTTTATGGAGAAGCATTTCATTGCTCTCAGGACCATTAGGGAGAGCATCTAGAGGATTGTTATCGCACAATCTGTACTTGCCCAAAGCCCAAGGCAAGTGAGGAAGATTGGCGTAACAACAGGATTTCCTATCACTGTCACCTCAATAGGAGATCCCCACATTTTAAGAGTAGAAAGAGATCTACCCCAGAGGAGGTGTCCCCGATGGCCTAAAGGGCTGGGTAGGCTAAGGTTATGTCAAGAAATACCCCCTCTCTCACTGGTCACCAAAGTCAACAAACTCTACGTTTGAGAAATTGAAGCAAAGAAGTGTAATTTGTGTCCCTGGCCGAAACAAGAATAACAGAGCATATATATGGCACTTTCATGTACAAAAATTATAGTAAAGCCTCCAAAGACAATAATAGACAATGCAATTATATGATGGATGAAGCAAAATTACAGTTAGATGATGGTTTATAACAGCCAAAAGTAAATTGTAACAGCCACAAGAATTAGTGCTCAGGATTGCTAGAAAAGACAGTGAAAATTGAGCATATATCAAGTATATTCCTTAGCAATTGTCACAAGCAAGTTCTGAGTAAGTTAGTTATGAGTTAGCTTAGTGTATGTAGAAAATTTACTGCAGTTAGATGGCTGTAACAAACATTTATAACAGCAACAAGAAAGTTAGAGATCTAGGCTAAGTTAGTGTTAGACTTAGTTAGCAAAGGCTTGAGAGAATAAGGATTGAGTGTTTGATCAATCTTCCAACAAGAGAGAAGTGAGAACTAGTGCCTTTTAGGGTTTATGGAGTCAATTATATCAGCACAATAACTTGGAGAAATAACAATGATTATACTTGTCTAAGAGATGAAAAGGTGAAAGCTTGAGGAGTAGCACCTTAAGTCCTCAAGTACCAAGCCCTTATGAGAAGGTTCAACTAGGGTGTAGGCACTTCTAGGCCCTAGCAATTTCTCTTATCCTTAGATTCTTGAAATATATTTAATGCAATAAGAACTAGACAAAGCTTCTAAAGTGCTATCACTTTAGGGCTCTAGAAGTTTGTCTAGACAAGATCTTCTTAGGCAAGACTAGCAAAACAAAGAGCAAGAAAGAAGCACCTTATGTTTCTTACTCCTAGGGTTTTCAAGCAAGCAATTTCATTATCTTAAATATGAACAAGTAAACATACCATAAACATTTATCATGAAATGAAAATTGCAAATTTAGTTACTTCACCAAGAATAATCAAGCATAAAAAACCCTAGATTTGCCAAAATGCCACTAAGAAATGATCCAAAATGCATCCAAACAAGTCTCCAAGCACGTGTGCCTCAAAATTTCAGCCAAGTACCCCAAAAAAGGCGTCAACTTCAGTCGCCCTCTTGTGAGAAGTGAGTTATGATGAAAAATGAACTTAGCCAGCAATATTTATATGGGAAATCCTGGCTAATTAATCCAAAAGTTGTGTCTTTTCACAAAACAGAGCCTACATGTCAATTTGCTCTTAAAATTCAAAATTAAATCAGTTTTCACAAAATAAACCCTAAAGAGGGTGATGTCATCCTTCCTAGGGTGACATTAGGCCTCCTTCATGAGAGGTTGAGGTCATCTAGCAAAACGTTGGGCCTACAAAGGCCCTCCTCCATGCCACATGTGCCAAAACTGCAGCACAACATCTCTCAATGTCAAACCCTAGCCCTGGGTGGCGTCATGGAGATACTAGGGTGACGTCCAAGGTCTCCAAAGCCAACATCCAGGTGGGGAAGGGTGGCCCCTCATCGTCTAGGTCTGCCAAGGTGCCTCCAAAGGCAACGTCCCCTTCCTTCATTGTGCAAACTGGTCATCCTTCCTTGATTTTTGCACCCTATTAGGGTTATTGGCTATTTTGAGGAAGGCGCACTTGTTTGGAGAGGAGATTTTTGGCAATTTATGGTGTTTTTCTTGAAGGAAGGTTTACAACTAGGGTTTGCATGTTATTTTCTTGGTGATTTGTAAGTATTTTTCTGCAAAACTTCTTGATTGAATGGTTGTAGCTTAATTTCTTGCATCTATTTATATATATACATTGCTGAATCAAAACCCTAGGGGACAAACACACAAGTAGGTCGTTGTCTCATGTCCCCAGATAGAAAAACCTTTTAAGCCATTGAAGAAGAAGAAGAGAGCCTAGCCATTGCTACACTCTTTCTATCTTCTTCCCTTAAGCTAGCCGTACCTTTAAACTTCAAGAGGAAGAGGACGTCCCAGGCCTAGGCTATGTACACCTAGGGCCGTTCTTCTTTTAGGGTTTGATGAAAGAGCCTTGCCTTTGCAACACTCTCCCTCTTTAAACTCTCTTGTCTTGATTTTACTTGTTTTTGAGCTAGCCGTTTGCCGGGAAGGAGGAGAGAGCACGAGGCCTTGCTTAAGCAACACCAGAGTGAGCCTCTCTCCCCTAGGGTTCTCTCTTTAAGGCCCTGCCGTTGCAGCACCTTGAAACCTTTCCCTCTTGTCCTTTAAATCTCATCCCCTTCAACTTGTGCGTCCTTCATCTTTTTGACTCCATAACCCTAGGCACTGATCTTTAGCCTCCAACATTGAAGTGAAAGTGATTGAAACAACTCTCAAACTCTTATAAATTGAAACCCTAACTAACTACTAACCCTAATAAGGCTGATGTCATCCTTGGTTATTCCATCTGGACGCAACATTCTCTGTTGATAAGCAATTAGATGGTGTTTTGAAGCATTTATTGGGTAAGGGATTGATTGGATACATTGTTTGCTACATCATCTCGATATTTATTGATGAATTGATATTGTTTCATTGCTATTATTGATAAACATTGATCTCGTCAATATCTGTTGTCATAATTGCTAATATATTGATATCAGATAGTTATATGAAGTACTAACCCATTGAATGATAGCCTGGATATATTGTTTTGCTGTTGCTTTGTTCTGGGCAGGTGTTCTCATTTGGGGCTACACTTCATTATTGGCTGTTTAGCCAGCGCTATGGGCTATCTGATCTTGGTGGTAACCTGTGAGGAGGGACTTTTACTTTGACCTTTATACCTTGGCCTCTTCAAAACCCCAGGTTATCAGGGACGTCTCCCCTAGGCCTAACTTCCCTGAATAGAAAGAACCTCCCCATTGTGGTGACATTGGGTGGGGTAGGTTTCTGTTACGCCAGTTTGGCCTCTATCTTCTAGCCTTTTGACCTAGCTACAAACTGTGCGATAACAAAGCCTAAGCTCGTCAAGAAACTGTCTATACGGCCACACCAAGCTCTAGGAGCTTGCTTCAATCCGTATAAGGCTTTCTTCAATCTGCAGACATGAGACTTCCTGTCTTCAACCTCAAATCCTTGAGGTTGCTCTATATACACTTCCTCTTCGATAACATCGTTTAGGAAAGCTGTCTTCACATCCATCTGGTGCAGCTTCCACTTCATCTTAGCTGCTAGAGCTATGATGGTTCTGATCAAAGTGTATTTGGCCACAAGAGCGAATGTCTCTTCATAGTCAATGCCTTCTTTCTGGGAAAAGCCACGAGGGACAAATCTTGCTTTATACTTCTCAATACTTCCATCAGCATCATGTTTTATTTTGAAGAGCCATCTAGAGGATACCACATCTTTATTCTTCGGTCTGGGAACTATTTCCCATACATCGTTCTTCATTATGGATTGGTATTCCTCTGTCATGGCATCTGCCCATTCTTTTCTCTGAATGGCTTCTTCAAAGCAGGTAGGCTCCTCTTCTAGGAGATCACACATCAAAGCCGTATAATTGGAGAATGGCTTTGGTCTTTTCACCTGTCTCGTAGTTCCTTGAGGAACACCGTACTTCTCTCCATCTTGAATAATCTCTCTAGCCCAAGCTGGCTTTCTTTTATGGAGGATTGTCATTTGAGGAGGTTCTTGCACTTCTACTATATCATGGTCTTCTAGAAGTTCCTCATCAGGGGATCTTACGACTTCCCTCACTGGTTCTGTAGCTCTGGGAACCTCCCTCATTGCAGTATTGGGGATTAGGGGTTACTCTTCATCTACCTCTTCAAGATGGCATAGTTTAGATTTCTTGAGCACTGCATCTTCATGAAAGGTCACATCCCTGTTGATCTCAATGTGATGTTGACCTGGTATATAGATTCTGAAGGCCTTGGAGACCTCACAGTATCCCACAAATATTCCCTTCTTTCCTGAAGGGTCCAGCTTGTTTCTCTTTTCTTTAGGTATATGAA
>ML777750.1:211385-228229 GCA_009831015.1 Picea engelmannii
GCCTTGTCCCCAAGCAACACTTTTCAGCCATAGATTTATGTTTTATAGCTAGCCGTTTTTGCCAAAGAGTCTTAAGGAAAGACGGAGGAGCATGAGGCCTAGCTTTAGCTACACCGGAATGAGCCTCCTCCCCTTAGGGTTTTTATTTGGTGGCCCTGCCTTTGCAGCACCATTAAACCTAACTCTCCTGTCCTTAGGTTTAGATCCTTTCAAGCCATTAGTCTCTCTCCTTGACTCCATTAACCCAAGGCACTAGTCTAAATTGTAACGTTGAGTCTTTGGTGTTTAAACAATCTTTCAAACTCTCTTGAATTGAAACCCTAACTAACCCTAATCTGCTGATGACGTCTTGCCCTATTTGAACTTTTGTTTGGTCTAAGACTTGTGGCTAAGTCATCCATTGATAGACATATAAGTGTTGAGCAATTTCATTGGCTTAAAAAGCAAAACGTTCTTCTTGTTGTCTAGCTAGCCTAACCCTAACCCTAAGGTGACGTCACACCTGTTTGAACTCTTGTTTGGCTTAAAACGTTGTGATATTGTCACCCTTTGATAGGCTTTGAGTTGTTTATCATCTTCATAGGCTTAATTTGCAAAACGTCCTTCTCATTGTCTACCAAAACTAATCTAGAAACTAAGTTGACGTCACCCCTCTAGTATAGTGACGCAACAACAATATTTATGTATGAGCACATTTATTGCATTGTGATAATTAAAGGATTGATTTTATACATTGAATTCCATATCTTTTGTACTTATTGAAGAAGTGATATTATAAGTCTTAGCTTTAAATTTCAATCATTGACTTCATCAATAATTACATTTATTATTGCTCATGTGTATGTATTGAAGATAGTCATTAATAATAGGAAGTACTAACCACTGCTGCACATTTTTAGTTTTATTTGCCTTGTCTCGCAAATAGGTGCCCTTTCAGTGGAATATCTTCTCTTTGACTATCCTTTTGGCAGTAATCTGTGAAGGGAAAGCTTACCTTAACCTTTGAGCCTTAAACCCTTGATCCTTTTCCTTCAAAACCCCAGATTACTAGGGACGTCTCCCTTAGGATTAGCCACCCTGAATAGAAAGAGCTCCCCATCGAGGTGACAGTGGGTGGGGAAGCTCCTGTTACGCCAGTTTGAGCCTTGCCTTCAAGCTACTTAAACCTACCCTACAAACTGAGCGATAACAGTGCTCAGCCACAGGCACGTCCTAACTCAACAAATTACCTTTCCCACTGGATAATCATATGGAGTTCTTCTCAACTCTCTGAATGGAGGAGGTCATCTCTACGTTCCCAGCTCTGTCTCAAGCAGGAACCACGTATCCTTCTTAGGGGCTTTCTCTCAGGTTTGTAAGCTGAGAGAAAGACTTCACATAGCTGCAATGATCCACACCTCACATGTTTGTAAGATGGAGAATGTCTCACATAGCTGCAATCGTCAACATAGTCGAGGTTGTTTGTTATTCACATTAATGGCTCATCATTAAGTTAGTTGAGAGTTGTTAGCTACACACATTAATGGCTCATTACTAAGCTAGTTGAGAGCTGTATTAAAGGGGGTCTTCCTCCACACTTGTAATATTCAATCAATCAAATGTTGTTACTCATTTGAGTATGATTTTGATGGAGATGTCTTCCTCCATATATTAGAATTTGTAGGTGCAATCCAATCTTGAGTGTGCAGGTGCCCCCAACCCTTGTATTGATTGTTGTTTATTTCTTTTTATATTTATTATTACTTCAATAGTCATGGTAGTAGTTGCCT
Source organism: Picea engelmannii (assembly GCA_009831015.1). Classification (NCBI taxonomy): domain Eukaryota; kingdom Viridiplantae; phylum Streptophyta; class Pinopsida; order Pinales; family Pinaceae; genus Picea; species Picea engelmannii. Next base: position 213,155 of record ML777750.1, read on the forward strand.
TTTAGGTACTAGAATGCTACAAGGTGGTACTAGAGCTTCAATGAAGTTTTGCTCTTGCTTTGTTTCTTCCCCCCTCAAAAAAATATATATAAGATAAGATAAGTTTATTAATGTCCAACAAATGACCATAAAAAGTCGTTGGGATTGCTAAGTACATCTGTGCCAATACAAAGTGGGAGTGCAAGGGCCACTCCTATGAAGGAAGACAAAAGCATATATAATCTAAGATCTAAGGTCTAAAGCCTGTGCATATAAAATTGTAATTCTATTTAAGGAATCCTCTCACTTATTAGAATGCACAACCCTAGGGTCAAGAAGAGAATGTCATGCATGAGGAAAACCCGGGATCGGGCCTTAACACATCTTGGTGCTACCGCTATCTCCTATAGAAGAGGAGGGTGGATGATCTCCCACCAAAATTGCAATCTCGATACTTGTGTCTCTCCTAACATCTTAAGTCAAACAAAGGAAACTCTTGATGGATCGCTGACCATAGGAGTTGGGTTGTGGCATGTCCTGCTACGTATATGAAACCCCCTGTTGTTGATCTTTGGATGAAGCTGTTTGCTTGGTGGTGTTGAGTGAATTGACTCGCGATTTGAGGAGACAACTTCCCACTAGTCTCATTGACGGAGGTCAATTATCTCCACGGGGTTTTGCTGATCCAGATATTTAGTGGTACTGCTATTTGCCAATCTCTTGGTACCCCTATCCTTTGGGAGCACTTGCAAGAAAGATGTGATCAACCTATTGGTGTCTGACTTTGGGGGTGGCTGGAGGAAGTGGGATCTGAATCTAAGGGTGTTGCTCATATATAAAGCCAGACATCATTGGTCTAGATACTGAGAAAAAGTAGAGAGTTCTGGGACTCCGAAAGAGACAGTATAACTGACCATGGATTTCATAGTAAATGGAACATTAGAAGATGAAACAACTCTGTCTCAATCTCCTGTAGATGGCAGAATTGGCAAGTCCTATTTGTCTAAAGAATGTGATGTTCGGCTTCAACCTGGAGCCGATGTGAGCCAACTCTGAATTGTTCCAAGGGGATCCTAAGCACATGCACCTTGTGTCAAAGTGTATAAGAAAGATGAACAACGAGGCAATCCCTCAACTCCATAAAGTGCTCCGCATAGAAGGCCATCTTAGGATTCAACGTGCTTGGTGGGCCAATCCAAGTAACTTGTATATACTGATTGTAGAGATCCTCTTTGGTAATCCTGTTTAGCTATTGCTTGGTTGGCAGGGGAAGGTCGAGAGCATTGAGAGAATATTGAAATGGGAGAAGGCGGTCCACTGAGATGCCCACACACTGCAAGAGACGTGTAACATCCACAAACCAACAATGATTCTGCCCTGACGCACTGGATAAGGCTATGGCCTTCGAGGAGTAGTAGGGAAGATAAGGGTAGCTAGCTTGGCCCACTATAGAATCTACAAAGCTTTGAACACAGTGAAGAAGAAATACAAGTCCAAAAATGGATTCAATCTTGAAAAATAATGTGGTTTCAAAAATTATCAAAATCAGAGGTCATTTGACCAAGATATCTCAGTTTGAAAAAACTACCAATTTTGGTATATTTCCAGTGCAGATGCAGCTCTAAATTTGTTTTTTTTAACAACCTCTCAAAAGAACCTTCCAAGTTTGACTCATCAACTCAAAAGTACATAATGCTAGCTTTGAATTAATATATTATATGCTTGATTTGGATTTATAGTGAAGAAGATATTGTCATTTCTAATCAGGCCAAAGATCTAAAGTTGTTGCAGAAGAAGTATATTCAACAAGAAAGGAAGATAAGAGCCCAATTAATATGGATCATCATAGAGGGGGGTTTTCTGAGACAAGATGAGTAACAAAAAGAGATGTATCTTCTACAAGAGTTGCAGAAAGAATCTTCCCACATTGCTCTATAATGACACCAATGCCGAAGAGAGGAAGATAAGAGTCCAATTAATATGGATCGCCATAGAGGGGGGTTTTCTGAGACAAGATGAATAACAAAAGGAGAAGTATCTTCTACAAGAGTTGCAAAAAGAATCTTCCCACATGACTCTACAATGATTCCAATGCTTACAACTATCATTGGTAGAGAATGAGCAAGAACTAAAATGTGAGGAAGAACATGTAGTTAGATAGACTGAATCTCCTCCATTCTATGCTCAATCTCCTTGCGAAGAGGGTTTACAAGAGGTTAGAAACATTTCCCATCTTATCTTTCATGGATCTCTTCCTTTCCATGGAAAATCTCCAAATGTGCATAATGATGAATTTCCTTGGGAAGGGGATTTAAAAGAGGATGGAATCATTGAATCTAATGAAGAACAAGAGGAGCCTCTCCTCACAGAACTTGTCAAGGCCACATTGGCTACAATATCTTCCATGTTACAAATGAAGAACCAATTAACATAGTGTTCCATGATCCCATTGAGAAGACACTAGTTATCATCTCCACAACTCTGAGAAGGGAGTGAATGTTGTGGTGCCAAGTCAGTGTTGCACAAAATATGACTTTATCTTACCTATATGGTTGTAGGAGCATGTCATTGAATACCTGTGGTATTTTTACCCATTTCCTCCTTGTGCTTTGAGCACAAAGCATTTTAGGACAGATGGACATGTTGTGTACCTAACACAACCAATGACTAGAAGACCTATGTGTTAGATTTAGGGTAAATTTACAAAACAGTAATATCCTTTTTAATTTCAATGATCAAAACAGCTAGATCTGTAACTCAAACAGAGATAGGACACATAGTATGTAGATCTATGAAAGACAACAATAAACTTAAAAGAGAAACTTTGTTCTAATATAAATAGAAACTCAGATCTAAAGAGATAGTACTCTGATCTAAAGTAACAGTGAACAGATCTGAGAAATACAATAGATCTATAAGACTAAACACAGATTTCAGATCTAACAATTTAGTCTAATCATTTCACTATAGAATAAATTGTAAGTTCAGAGTATATCTTCAGATCTACACAATGCATACTAGATTAAACAGTTCTGTAGTAGAATCAAATCTAAATCAGAGAAAGATGAGTAAGATACATACCTAGTACAACAACCTTACCTCTGAAGATAGCACAGTAACCACAAGAGGTGTAGAACCATTTTAGTATGCTCAGACAAAGGTTCAGTTCATAGATCTATAGTGGATCTCAATGCCAAAGAATGAAATAACTTTCTTGCCACCAAGCACAAGGGCCAAAGGAAGGAAAAACCAATCCCAACAGAGGTTAAAAATGCCCAAACCCTCACACAGTAAAACCCTTACCCGAAGAGACTTTAGAACTGAAAACTGGACTGTGTAAAAACCCTTATCTCAGCAGAGAACAGAAACTGAACTGTTAGGTATGCTTCAGCAAATGGCACCCCAGAAGATTACCCTAGCAAGAAGGCCGCAGACTAGATAGTCTCTCCACACAGCAGACAGAGAAGAAGGGGTGCCGAAACCCTTAAGATCTGATCACACAACAGGGCCGTAACCTCAAGGTCAAGGGTTTGCACTCAACGAAAGGCTAAGGGTGCCGCACACTGCTCACACACTGAAACACAATACCCCAACCAGCAAATACAAGGGAGGCTCCACTTACACCTGCAGCAAACACAAAGGAGGCCGCAACTATACCCACAACAAACACAATGGAGGCCGCACCTAGCACACACTTCAAACAACAGTCAATGGAAGAGGCCGGATCTGGAAAGGGAGGCTGCACCTACATCCACAGTAAACACAATAGGAGGCCGCTGCTACACAAGAGGAGGCCGCACTTACACAAGCACAATAAGGCCGCAGCTACAGAGAAGGAGATTAGCGCTAGCTCACAAGAAAAATAGATGAGTGTAAGGTGAGAGGGGGGGGGTTTAATTTATAGTATTTAGGCTAGGGCAAGGGTTAAATTAAAAACAAATTAAAATCACATGTTTAAATTTAAATTTAAACATGTGATAATAAACATTTAAAATTAACTTTAATTTTAACCCTTGAATAAGACAACAAAACCCCAAACCAATCAAGCAAGGGTAAAGGAGGGTTTGCAAGGTGGCATTACTCATTCCTTCATATCACTTGGTGAACCTATTACTTTATCATCACTGCATATGGGACTTATTGCTCATGTGGTTATGCCCTTCTTCAAGGAAGGTCATGTACCATCAAATACTTGATAGAGAATCAAGTAGCCCCAGAACTTTTCCTGGGGTGTTATCCACCAAGGTCAGAGACCAAGGATCAACCCATGCCGTATGCATGAGTACCCTGGACTTTTCCAGGGGCCCTAGCCTTATCTAGGGGCTTTATCTGCTTGGTCCTAGACCAAGAACCCCAGTCGTATACTGGGGGCCCTCATAAGGGTCTTTTGCCATGGCACTGACTGTTTGGTCCCAGACCAAGTACCCCAGGAGTGCACTAGGGGCCCTAGATCTCGTCTAGGGTCTTAGCCATCCTCCAGGAGAATGGCTCTCGCAGCTGCTTATAAATTTTAACACTATAGATGCAGTACATGCACTTATTGTATATGTTAGTCATTGGGTTCCATAGGCTCTTAATGGGCCAAGAGTCATTGAAGGCCATTATAGTCAGGCCTACATATATTAAGTGATTGGTAGTAGGTTAAGAAATCGCTTAGGGACAAGCTTTATTAAGGGAGAAGGCATGCTATGTACCTGGGCACAACTTATTTTGTACACGAGCTATTTTGTTTATAAGCTCATCAATCTAATGTTTGAGTTATTAATGACTTATGTGCAATCACTAAGTTTCTTGAGAGTTGTTAGTGACCCATATTAATGACCGATCACTAAGTTAGTTAATAAGCTAATTAACTTATAAGCTCATCAATCTAATGTTTGAGTCATTAATGACTTATGTGCAATCACTAAGTTTCTTGAGAATTGTTAGTGACCCATATTAATGAATGATCACTAAGTTAGTTAATAGTTGTTAGTTAAACACGTTAAATACTCGTCACTAAGTTGAGAGTTGTATTAAAGGGGGTCCTCCTCCCTCACATGCAATCGACCAATTTATTATCATTTAGTCAAATATTATAATTCATTTTAATATCATTTTCATGGAGATGTCTTCCTCCATATTTTAGGATTTGCAGGTGCAATCAATCCCTGGGTGTGCAGGTGCCCCTAATGTTTGTTCTCATTGTTGTTTTCTTCCCTTTATACTTCTTATTACTTCAATGGTTGGGGTAGTTGTTCCCTTGTGGGTACTGTAGTTTGGAATGCTGCAGTTGAGAAAACTTGCAGTTTCTTTCAATAGGAAAATACCTAGCACTAATGAAAGGATCAAACAACATTAAAAAAACTCAGAATTACCACTGTATCAGTCTAGCTTTAATTGAACACCTCCTTTTCCCTGCAATTCAGTTGCATAAATGTTTCTGCCCTCTTTGCCTGCCAAACACACATTGAACAGCAAAATTTTGAAAATTTTACTGCTGTAAGTATTCAAAATTTGCCAAACTGTACAAGCTGCTACTAATCAATGCACAAGCTGGTTCAAACTGCAGCTTGTACAGTTTGTCCTTTCTTACTCCCAACACTTTCCCCATGCTAGCATTGGAGCCCTTTGGATGTATAAGTACTCCTCCATCCTGAAAATTGATCTCATATCCCTTATCTTCTAGGATTCAAACAGAAATCAGTTTTTTAGTCAAACCAGGAACAAACAAGACATCATTAATTGACAAGGGTTCACCAGATTCCCTCTGAAACCTTATGGTTCCGGTGCCTGCTGGCCTGTACTTGGCATCATCTCCAAGTACAATGTTGAAGTTGGCATTGTACTCCTTCAAGTTGCTGAAGTACTCACACACCCTTGTCATGTGGCATGCAACACCACTGTCAATGTACCATGTATCAGTGACCATGGTGGTGGATAGGCATGCTAAGAGTGAAAATTTCTCTTCAAATCTGGTTGCAAAAGCATCCATATCAGCTGTAGCATCCATCTGCTTCTTGGGTTTGCCCTTCTTCTTGTTGGGGCATTGACTGGCAAAATGTCCAAGTTGATGGCATGCATAGCATTTGACTTTGCTAGAGTCAAACTTCACTTTGGTCCACAACTTAGTTAGCGCGTCCCACATTTCCTTAGCATTTTTCTTCTCAGCTAGATGCGGGATCATATAGTCCTTGACACCATCCAATAGAATCCTTTGTGCCCTAGCTTCTTTCACCTCATGGAGGTCCAAGGCGATAGGATTATTGATTGGTATCGGAATTGCTGTGCTAACATGTGCCCACAACTTATTCTCGTTGAGAACAACTGTGATTTTGACTTTCCATTGAAGATAATTTGAAGCACCCTCTAACCTGTCCTCGTACCTTACACTGGTAGCCATGGAGATTGTGATAAAATCCGGAAATCTGAAAATTGAAGAAAGCTTGCTAGATCTAACTAGATTTGAACTAGATCTGAACTAAATTTTGAAGATATCTGCACTAGATCTGAAGAGATCTGCTTTATCAAGTTCCTTTTTAGCTGTTTGTAAATTTCTGTGACCTGTGTGTTCTGTTACCGTCCTAATACACACTTGCAAACGTGAGCTAAGTCATGCTCACTTAGTGTGTCCTTGAAGGCACAATGCCTAGGTTCACAGCCCACGCTGTCACTTTGACTGGAACCTCTTCCGTCTAGGCTTACTCCTAGGGAAGCCAAGGTGGGTAGTCCCTAGTTTCTAGATTAGTTTTAGAGTTAAGTTCTAGGAGTTAGTTTTAATTTGTTAAGGCTTGGGGGGTTCTAACCTAAGATGCACAAGCAGTAATGCAAGATGCAAGGGTTAGTATGTCAAGCAAAACCTTTCCTAGGGCAACTAAGACTAGTGCCTAAGATTGGGCAAGGGATCAACTAAAGTTATAGGGTGATTTGTTACAAGTAGATTACAAGCTTAAAAGAATAATCAAACTCAAAATAGATACAAGATAGAATGCTAGAGTACAACAACAAGCTAACCACTTTAATTACTTTGTGTTTGTGCAGGATATAAAGAGATCAAAGTATCATATAATATTTATGAGATCATCATTAATATATTATCAAAGAAGATTAAGCAAAAGTATTAAAGATGAAAGACAACCACTCTTAATTATTAAACCCACGAAAGTTTTAGAGACTTAAGTCCAAGGTTGAGTTATTAGGCTTTCTTAAGATTATTAAGTTTTATTAAGCTTTCACCAAAGCCTCCTCCCCCTATTGTGAAATAACTGCTGGATGCTCAATAAGTGTTGCCACCCTAGCTTCGCAGGTCAGCCCGAAAGAAAGAGTTCTTACGGAAATGACGCATCCTGTGTGTCGTGAGACCGTCCCCGGCCTACACCTTCCGTTGCCCCTCAATCCTCGTTTTAGATGGTGAAGATTGTGGTCTAAGGTACCCTAAAGAGTCTATTAAGTTATTATATGAATTAGGTAGACTTTTAGGAGTGTTTTAGAGTGTTTTAAGAGTTTTATGACACTTTTAAAGAGTGATTTTGTGACTTGGCCGAAACTCACTTCGGCCTTAAAGATGTGTTGATTAAGTTTAGGAGATTAAGAGCATTAACACATATATGCTATGTGAGAGAAAGTCACTTAGATGCACAATTAAATAGCTAGCAAAGTAAAGAAATCAAGTGCAAGGGCAAGGACAACTTGCCAACAAGATGAAAAGAAGAACACACTTATCTAATGATTAAGAGCATTAAGATATGAGCATTAAGTGTGAGAAAGTAAAATAAATTTAAGTGCTTTCCTACTTATCAACTTATCAATTAAGTTACTTAGAGCATATGGCAAATGGCATTAAAGAGATCTATGCAATAAAGAAGAACACCATTCACTGAATGAAGCAATTAAACGTTAAGGATTATAGATCTAAGCATGGAACATAAAGATAAACACTTGTAGTAAACTAAGCATGCATGAGATCTAGTTAAGTTGATTATGAGGCCCAATGGGCTTAAACTAGAGAATTATTAAGTGTTAGATCTAGATCTAGAATATTTAGAGCATTAACCAATTAGATTTTCAACCACAAATTAAACCCTAACCCAACCTTTTGGGGTATTCCTCTCCCAAATAGGCAGGCAATTAATTATCTTGCTTACTTAGAAGATATTTAGAAAAGAGAGATAGGCAAGCAAACAAAGAAAGGAAGCAAGAGAGAAGCAAGCAAACCAAGAAGAAAACAAACAAACCCTAACCCCACGTCCTAGGGTTTGGGAGATACCCTTTATCTCACAAACCCTCACGTCCTAGCTTAAAAAGGGCAAAAAAAGTCAAATAAAGTAAGATCTAAGCTAGATCTAAACTACCCAAGAGCTCACAAGTGGGAGGAGGCCATACCACCCATTCTCCCACAACCATGAGCCACTACAAGCAAGCAAAAATGAGAAAAATGATGAAAAACACTTAGAAATTGAAGGAGGAGGTTGAGAAATAGCTACCAATCCCTTTGGGGGTCTTTGAGTGTTGTGTGGATGCCTTTGGATTGCCAAAACCCCTCTCAACCAGATCTGAACCTGCAAAAACCAGCAAGGTATCCTTGCTGGAAATGCTACACACAAGTTACAACCAATATAATGAAGACAAACTTTTTCTTTTTTAGGGCAAAAATTTTTCTTAAGAAAAATTTATAAATTTTGATTAAAAATGACCTATCTTACTAAGCTATGCTAGCTGAAATATTGATGGAATGAACAACAATATAGAAGAAGTGTAAGAGTGAGAAAGGAATGGAGTTTGAGTGTGTCTCAAGGGAGCCTTCTTACTTGAGGTTGTCCCAATGAAACCCTTGAAGATAAACTTGCAAAAACCTTGAACAATGATGGCATACAATAGACAATATGTTGCATATACTAATAAGATGACATTTCAATCCTATCTAGCATATCAAGATACATAGATCTACAAGCATGTACATTACTAGATCTACCCAAATAACACTTTACCTTAGGATCCAAAGATGCAATCACCAAACAAAATCTTAGAACAAGTTTACCTCATGTGTATGGCAAAAAGAAGCATGTGCATAACTCTTCTAATAATCCTCCAAAATTTTCTCTTTATTACTCAAGAAGAAGGATCTTGGAGAAAACTATCTCCAAAACCCTAAAGAGCAAGAGAATGAAAATGATGAATGAAAGAGAGAGAGAGAGAGTGAGAAATCAAGTAGCATAACTTTAGCTCAAGATATGGTGAGTTGGGAGTGAGGAGAGGGATCTATTTATACTTGGAGAGGCAAACCTACCTCTCTTGGATCAATGCCAAGTGTCCACCACCAAGCATAAGAGTAAATCTCAAGGCTAGGGAGCACCATCTAGGGTTTGAATGATAGATCTAGGGTGTAGATGGTGTGGGAAGTGTTGGGATCACACAAAAGGCAAGTGGGAAGGCTATGTGCCAAGGGAGAGGAAGAGGCCCCAAACAAATAAAAATCGATTTTTCCTTGGAGATCCACAAAGGGGGGCATAACTCTCCTTGGAGGGCGCAAATCTTGGGATGAGGAAAGGATTGGAGGGTGAGATGTGAGGGAGAGTGTGTGGATCCACTCTAATAGATGACGTGGGGGGTAAAGGGAGGCAAAGCACATGTGAGGGGCCCTCACTCAAGTCACAAAATCAATTAACCAAGGAAAAACGTCAATCCCCCTAGGGGGGCGTAACTTTTGAGTGTGGTGAGGGGGTAAGGGGTTAGGAATAGGTTAAAACAATGTTGGGTGGGTAGGTTATGCTTAGAGAGTCTCTCTCTAACCTATTTCACCATTTAACATCCTTCTAACTCATTATTACAAATTTACATTTTTGGCATGTTTGGACTTTAGCAATTAAAATTGTTGTTTTAGACTGACTGACACTCCGGGTGGACAAACCCATAGCAGTAGTTGTCCGACTTAGCTGAAACTTGGTCCATGGATGTAGGGGGTGCTATTCCATTTCTTTTCAGCACAAATACCCCTATCAAAAGTCCAAGGACCTAGTTTTTACAATTATTGCTCAAAAATAATTAATTAATTAAATAATTAAATCTCCAAACTTTGGGAAATTTAATTAAAAATTAATTAATTAAAAAAAACTATACTAAACTCGATGGAATTCCGCGAAACTTTCTAAGATGTCTTGCATGGTCATTTACAATGATTCTCTATAATAGTTACCAAAAGATAAACCCACTAGAATGCCGTTCACCACTTTGGAGGAATTATTGCAAGTGTGAGGGAAAAACTCAAAGGAAATCAATAAGGCTGAAAAGCCCAATTGATAACCTGAGGATAAAAAACCCTCGGTGAAAGGAACTCTCCCAGTGAACCGATCCCAGGGTAACTGATCTAGACATGACTCATGCAAACCTATTACATTATTAACCCATGCAGGGATGCGGAAATTCCAATTACCAAAAGAAGTGCTGGGGCCAAACATGCCCTGTATAACCATAGTCTTTGACAAATTTGCATTTGATGATGCATCTCTTCATGGCACATGGAGTTGAACACCTGTGTTGGAGAGGCGGTCAACATGTTCAATCAGAGGTTTGCTCTAATACCATGTAAAAGTTTTGATACCCAACAAAGAGGTAATCTAGCTCAATAGATTTTAACCCAGAAAATTTAAATCTCACTGCGGAAATAAAATTCAGATCTATACTATAATTACACAGCTGAGTATATATTCAATGCACAATGGAAAATAAATAGCCAAACACAACTAGACACAAGATATACCCTAGAAACCCCATGACCGGGGAAAACCAGCAAAGGAGGGCTTTATTCTTCTTTTCTTGAGCAAATATCAGTAGCAATAATACAAGATACAACTCGGAAATTTATTTTACAGTAGATCTAGAATGTTTCAAACCTAAGAACTCTTCTCAAAGCGCCTCTCCTGACCTCTGTACTGCCAGCTACAATCCAGCACACTTCTGCTATCAAGATCGGTCCTGTACGGTCCTCTCTTGGCCCCTATACGTCACAACTCCAGCCCTCACGGTCCCTGCTTATGCCTAGGTGAATCGGCCCAGCAAAAGTAGATCTCTGAACTGCAAACAGGCCCCTTCTAAGTCACTGCCCTGCTCTCACAAATCTGCAGGAAAATCGGCTTCTTGGTTAAATCCTTACACGCCCCCTCCTTTCTCTCTCAATCACCCGTCAAAGATGATCACAATAGAATACAATAGTTTGTGCCCTCACCCTCACTTTATATTCTTGAATTGACCTTTCTCTAGATCCTTCTAAAGAGATCAATGATCCACATTTGATCTTATCTCTTCATTGGGATCATAACATTTAACTAACAACTTGAATTATTTTCCAAGGAAACCTTAGAAAGAATTGGCCAATAAAGTCAATGACAAATTAGAACATAACTTATCATACTTTCCTAAGTTAAACTTAGGCAAGATTAATAAAGAGTCTACTTGGGTGTTTAATGTCCCCCTTATGCTCTAGGACAGAAGAACATAGGTAGACACCTTCTCCCTGCTACAATTTTAAGTAAACAATTTTTAGGTATACACCTTCTCCCCGCTATAATGCTTCAAAAGGTAAACAATTTTTATTGGCTTAATTTCATAGCATATTTTGCTTCCAAGAATTACCTCAACTTGAAACAAAATTCCAAATAGGCAGGCTTGCACAAGAAGTCACTGTTGTGATACATGTATTAATGTACTGCACATCCAGGATTACAATTTCTGGTTAGCTGCCTTGTGGGATTATCCATTATGGCTCTGACTTTTTTCATCTTTCTTTGCTTCAAAAAATGTGCCATTTCTTTATTTCTGATTTAGTTTCTTTTTAGCGAAGGTTATATTGAGATATAGAATTGAAGGTTATGCATGTCGTAGACATAGTTTCGGACCTTATTTTGTATTTTATTCTGCAGTGTGCACTTTTTTACTTTCCTTCTGCGAAGGCATGTTGAATGCTTTCCTAGGTCATCTCATGTCATTGGAAACTTTGGATATTAGGATATATGTGCATTCAAAGCAGTCTACCCTATAGAACTGTTGGAAGTTTATTGAATCTTGCGTTTCTTTGCTTCTATCTAGTTTGTCTGACAGTTATTATGGGTGTTATTATTCATCAAAAAAGGTTAATATTCTATGTTATTATTCTGAGTGGTTGGTTTTCTTGAAGACAGCCAGCAGTGATGGCAGAGGAGTTTGCCAGACTAAATAAGGAACTCAGTAAGTTGGAGGATTACATGCCTTGTATCAAAGACTTGAGAGCAAAACAGAAGGTATTTGATGCAACTAGTATAATCATGATTTCCTGCGTTTGAATTTGGTCCTGGAAAATGATATCCTTGCACTATTAACATACCTGTGCCACTAACTTCTAGTTTCCTCCATTTTCTAAGACATTAATGCAGAAATTGTAGCCTTTATATTCAGTTAAAGACTAAAGTAAGATTAATAGTGAACTTTATTGAAAATAGTATACATGTAAGATTCAGCAAATTTTACATGGCTGGAATTTTTTCAAGAGACTCTTGCAATACACTCTTATTCTTTAGCATTAAGACAGACAACTCTAGAATAACCAATCAAGAGTAAATTAGACAACTTCCTGTTAATTCACATTCATTTCAGAGAAATCAAGCTTGGAGACACATACGTGACATGATATTTGTTATCTCCATCATGGTTATGCATATGGTAGAGTCTAAAGAACCTCTCACATGTCCTAATCAGTAGACTTGCTTTTAACACCATTATTATGGTTACGTGGTCTAGTTTATTATTAACTGTTAACAGCCAACTTCTGTCAACCAGCTATAATGAAATGCCGACTGACCAAAGTACTAACTGATCACAATTGTCAACTAACTAACGATAATTTAACTGAGCATAATTATATGAAACAAGTATTATAGCCAACTATATAACTTTAAAATAATGTCTTAAATATGATGACTATTAGTTGAGATACTTGCAACATTTTTTTTGGAAAAAAGATTCTCTCTGTTCCATGTTGTACTTATTTGTTCTCTGAAGTAATATAAGTGGCATTTCTCAAAAAAGAAGAAGATTTTATTGTAATCACAAGAAATATGTCCAAACATTGTTTGCCGTTTTAAACAACAACCAGAATTCGTTATCTTTTGGGGTTATTCCAAAAGTGTTTGCACCTTGTTTGGGGGGTGCTTCATGACATTTGGGGTACATGTTGTATGATCATCCCTTGGATGGTCTGTGATGGAATTGCACATGGCAGATGGTTCATGATGGATTTTCACATTGGAGATGTAATACTCGGTGATTGTTGTCGATGACTGTAGCTCAAACAGGTATTTCCACAAGGGGTGTCTAACTTGTGGAAATCGTCATTTAATGACTCCTATGCTTTTTGGGAGTTCACTTTATTAATTAATTAATAAAGTGAACACCTTTTTATAAAGTGAGTTTAATTTAATAAAGTGCTAAGTTTTGGCACTTGTGATTTAAATTAAATGTGAGCCATTGATCTAACGGGACAGTGAGATTTAATCTCTTCCATTGAGATTAGGGATTTGGACCAACTCAATGTTATAAAAAGACAACAAAAGGAAGAGTCAAGACACAATTGATTATTCACAGTGAGTGAGTAATTTGACAAGGATAAAACAGGGCAGTAGCAACAACACACAGATCAAGGGCAGCAGAGAACAGTTACACGCAAGCCAAGGCAGCACACACAGGGTCGTACAACAGATCCATAAAGCCGTACGGATTTGTACAATAGTCAAGCAGTAGCAGATCGATTGCATGTGTGAGCTACAAGAATTAATCAAAGCAGCAGATCCATACAGTCGGATCCCATCCATATAACAGATCTGTACAGTTCATACGGACGGCCTCAGCAGATCAGCTGCACGCAGATTGAGGCACTGCGATTAATCAGGTTTGCAGTGGGTTTGTGGTTTTTCTTCTCAGAGTCATTTTCCCGAGTATGGGAGCTCTTGTAAGTTTTGAAATTATTTGAATGATGAACTGATTTGAAGAGTAGAAAAATGCTGTGTTTGTGATTTGTTTTTCTAGTTTCCGCTGCATTAAGTGGTTAAATAATTCTAGTAGTGTAAATCAGATCTGATCTTATTTATCTAGGCACTGGTTTTAAGAAATCAACAATTGCTTGACCTCAGTTGTATGTTTGCATGACGGTCTTCCCTAGGGTGTTGGAGATCTTTAGAGTCCAGACAACGTGGTGACGTTCTACATGTTGGGCACATGGAGATGGTTGCTGGCTTGGAGAACACCCTGCATTGGGGGAGAATCATTTCGCGTCTTGGAGGAGGGCACTGGGCCCTAGATAGCATGGGGTAGCTTGGATGCTTGCATGGAGGCTTGGAGTTGACTTGGGGATGCTTGGGTTGTGACAATGTTCATGCGGGGGGAGTAGACCTAGTGGAGTACATGGCTTAGGTGGTTTGTTGGAGTCATTGGAGCCTTGTAGGAGGAATGATGGACACACCTTGTGGAGTGTCCTTACACTTGGACCCTTGCTTGTGGACAACATCACCTTGGAGCTTGACATGTGTAGCCTTGGAGTGTAGCGCTGCACATGTGTCTTTGTAGGTTGAGACCCACATATGTTTTGCTAGTATTCCTTTACCTCTCATACATATAGAGGAAGGAGATAGTCCTTTCATTCATCATCATTGTACTCTTTTCCTTGTACTTGTCTTCTTGGAGTTAGTTGCTAGGATTCATGAGGAAAACCTAGGAGAAGCTTATGAAAGGAAAAGGGGTCATCTTTGTTGGGAGCTTGCTCTTGTGAGATACTAGGGTTTTCTTTTGTGAAGAAGACATTGGAGATGATGGTCTTTCTATAATCATTCATTATATCACTATTGTGTTAGAGATGCGGCTAAGAGGAGCACACTGGTCTTCCTGTTTCCCTTGTATATTCTTTTGTACTTTATCTCTTGTCTTGTAGTCACTAGGGTTTCTTGGAGCTTCTTGTTGAGATTTGTACCTTGGGAGGTGTTCCCCATGTGCTTTTGTCCTCCTTAGCACATGAGGGAAGGTTTAGACACTTTGTACCTAGTACTTTTGTCTATTTTCACTTTGACTTTGGTTAAAGTGAATTTTGGTCACTTTTGG
>ML777750.1:236589-251174 GCA_009831015.1 Picea engelmannii
CATTGATCTTATGCTCATATATATGTTTAAGAGATAGTCTTTAAATATTTATGAAGTACTAACCCACTGCAAGCACATTCTAGTCTTTCTCTTTGTCTTGTCTCGCAAACAGGTGCGTTTCGTCAGTGGATTGTTCTCTTTGACTATCTCTTCTTGGGCAACAATCTGTGGAAGGGAACCTTTTGACTTGATCTTTTATCCTTCAGCCCTTCTTTAACCCAGATTGCCTTAGGGACGTCTCCCTTGGACTTGCCCTCCTAAATAGAAAGAGCTCCCCATCGAGGTGACAGTGGGTGGGGAAGCTCCTGTTACGCCGGTTTCAAGCCCTGACTCAAGCTCTTGGACCTTTTCCTACAAACCGTGCGATAACATTTCCTATTCTTGCCTAAAGAGGGGCAAAGGAGTCTAAGGAGGGCGCATTGTTCATAGAGAGTTTTGCTTGTTGGGAGAGGAGAACTCTAGCTATGGAGATGAGGTCAGTTGCATGAGGTTTTGAGGAGGCGACTCCTAGCTTTCCCTGTGGGAGACTTGGAGCAGCTTGCTTCCATTATTTACTGGAGCTATTCTACATTTGAGGAGGGCGAATGGTCTTGGCAGGCTTATTCCTTCCTGGTAGCATATCTAGCCATCAGGTTTTAGTGAGGTCAGTTGCAGAGTGAGGACATCAACAAGAGCTTCATTCTTGTGGAGGGGTTTTCCATTCTGGCATCACAGTTGATTTCTGGAGCATTTACAGTGGTTCTGGCAGTTTTCATGAGGGGCGCACCATCCAGGGGCACATCTGCTTGATAGAGCCTGTGTATCAACTCAGTTGGAGTTGCTATTGTATCAGGTTCCATCATTTATTGTGTTTACTGTAAGCCTTACTTGCTTTTCCTCATATATACATATAGATCTCAAACTGGTTTTCCTCGGGGGGGTTTTGTCCAGGGTCATGTTGACCAAAAATATTGTGTCTACAAATGCATGCTGTTAGTTCTTAGATCTGTCCATTATCAGCTGTAAATGATGTATTAGGTGTGTTGTATTTATTTGAGATGCATGTACTAATTTCCTATTGCTGAAACGACATGCTAGAGCACCCAAATTAAGAATACAACCATAACAATCAGCTTAAAATAAACATGACTGATGGCTGTTATAAAACAGCAGAAAACTAAAACAAGACAGCAGAAAACTTAGAGCCTTTGCTTGGTCAAAGACAGACCAAGAAGGCAAGCTGATAGGACCTGGAATTTTCACACTTCTTAGAGCATGTTGAATACTAGGGTTAGGGTTTCATCCCTTGGAGACTTGGAGATTAGGCTATTGAGATGAAACCCTAGGTTGTACTTGTCGAAATGAAGAAGAGAAGATCACTTGCCTTGGAGGACATGCTTGTGTGATGCATGCTAGTTGGAGCTCCCTGGTGTGAGCTAGGGTTTTCATTGTTTTCCCTACCTAGGGTTTTGGAGAGATGAGGATTGTGTGAGCCTTGGGATAAGGCTACGATGTGTACATAAACTTCATCTTTATGCATATTAATGAAGTTTCCAGCCATCCAATACTTGTGTAATTGCAGATTTGATTTTCAGCTATTTATTTCATCATGGTTTTGTAATTTCCAACACTTATTTGTGTTACTAATTTGACATAAGTTAAGGGTGCAATTGTTAATTGATTTAACATTTATATTGAAGAAGATAGGGCAGATTTGCTGTTATATTTACAGCTGTGATAAGTGATTTTCAAATCTATTATATGCATGATAAGATTGCTCTAGAGGGATGAAACTTATTGGCACACTTTGGTATCTTTTCTCTTGAATTGTGTAATGTTCCCAAGTGGTTTTGCTTGGAACATTTGAAGTTTGAGTGTTTTCTGGTTGTGGTATTTTGTCATACAGTTTGCAGATTTAGTCTTCTGGAGTTGCGCTGGGGTTTATGATGCTGGTTTTTGTAGAGTTTGCAACAAATAAATGATAGAGATATAGCAATGACATATACACAACAAGATGCAAGAGGAGTAACACAAGAAATAGCCATAAATACCTCAGATCTGAGTTTTATTTAAGTATATAGCTGACCTCATACAATATTAGAGCAGATATGGAATACATATAGCAGAATATGTATGTGGCTGATAATGCCTCCAAAATACAATAGAAAGATGAAGATGTAATCTACCAAGAGCCTCCCCACGTTGAATACCAAAGATCTCCAAGACCCAACTCTTTCCCTTGCTGCAAGTGTTGTCTTCTCTAGCTGAAATGCGCCCTCTCTGGCTGTAGCAAGCTAAGAATTCGGCCTCCTAGAAGATGACCACCAAACCACTGAAACCAACTGCCAATCTATAGATCAATGTGGAAATTTGATGACAAAATCAGCATGCACTATATTCTGTCATACACTTAGCAACCTAGAGATAACTGTCATCTATGAACTCTGAAATGTATAAACCTACATTCAGAAAATCTTATGAGCAGAAATATGCATTGCCAAGCACTTTTGCAGCAGAATAAACACAATGAACAACAATCACACATCCATGTAATACTTAGAAATTTAGGCAACCAACCAGGGCGAACCCCAGTGTGGGGAAACCCAAAGAGAGAGACAGATTTTATTAGTTTCAGGAAAGTATATCAACAAAATCATTACAATTTCCAGCAAGAGAATACCTCTAACAGCACCCAACAGTCCCACAAATTTTTGCTTAGAAATTTGTGCCAAATCCGTACTATTGTACGACCCTCCTCTGCTGGACAACACCTCGAAAAACGTGCCAAACAACAGCTGTACGGACAGAACTGTAAGCTCCCTTTTGCAGCAAGAAACACCCCAAACAACCTTGATTTCCATGCCCACAATATACCTTGGAAAACGTGCCCTCTTCCTTGCTGTACGGACTGTACGGATCTGTATAGTACGACCTCCCTAACATCAATAAATTTCAGCCACTTCTAAACAGAAAATCACCTTGGGAAATGTGCCCAATTTCCCTTGGGAAATGCGCCCATTTTGCTACCCTTTCCTCTCCTCAAAGCTCTCTGGGAAATCTCTCAATCTCCTCTCTCATTGTGTCTTGTACACTATCCAATGCATTCTCTTATAATTTGAAAACGACCTTTCACCTTCCAAGTGTCTTTTAACCTTCCCCATCCCTGAATTCAAAGGCCAAGATCTAATCTTGCCTTTACATGATCAAGGGACATGATTCATTCCCTCCAAAATAAATCACTTAAAATATTAAAGTACAATTTCACTTTATAACATAAGTGCACTTTATGAAATAAAGTCACTTTAATGTTAGAAGGTACACTTCATTAAAAGGTCACTTTAATCAAAGAACCACTTTATTACAACTTTATAAAAACCCATTACAAACTCAAGTGTCTAGTAGTGTAAGTACAAGGTTACTTCCACATACAAGAAAAACATGCGGAGTACCTCCTGAGCTATAAAAGCCAACAATCGGGTGATAGGAAACTCTTGTGATGAATCTCCTAGCTGTTGGGAGTGAGCTCACACTCCAAATCGATCCTCTATGAATAATGTGCCCTCCTGAAGAGAAATACGCCCCACTGGATAATAGAATGGATATGCGGAAGAATACCCCCATACACTGATGCAAAAAGGCGCTAGGGTGGTAGCAACCACTCTTGGAAGGAGCTCTACTGTAGATCTAGCCTCCTTAAGCCAAATTGAATCTCTCCTCCTCAACTGATGTGCCCAACCTGCAAAAAACCTTCATAAATGCGCCCTGTCTCCTCTTCCCTGTAGAAATGATGCATGTCGTTGAATAAGAACTGAACTAGAATGGCGAGGGAGGAATATTTCACCTCCTTGGCCAAGCTTGGATCAAGAACAGGAGAATCTTTCACTACCTTGTTGATCTCTATGGTTTATTCAGTCAAAACCCTCAAAACCCCCAAGTACCATGGACACTCTAGCTAAGAAGCGAGACATCAAAATATCAAACAACATAATGAGAGAATAGAAGCCCCTATCTTTCTTTTATACCCCTGTTCACCTTTTCTCTCCAATTGACTTTTAATTTACTTTTAATATTTCTTCATAAATCACTTTATTAATTAATTAACCTTTTTCCCTCAAAAAAGTGATTAATTTACCCTTGTGGCTTCTTCGGCCATTGAAAATCACTTTTCATCATCTTATCCTGTAGAGATTTTCCTCTCGATTTCGATGAGCTATTACACTAAGGGGTTTCTTCAAGTATTATGCCCAAAATGACCTCCTTAGTGAATTTAATTAAAATATGCTCCATAATAACTCAAAATTACGGAAATTGTCGAAATGCAACGAAACCACAAACAAGTTGTGCAGAATGGATCCTGATGATGAAATATGATGAATAATGTAAGTTCGGCCCCATAAAGCTCCTCAATACCTCCTGAACTCGCTATCACCCCCAACTGGCTACTCTGGCAAGCATCCCACTCTGTAACATAAAAGAATCCAAAAATGGGGACATTACAAATTGCCTAATGGATTCAAGTTGTTAAGAGTTGAAAGACTGTTCGTAGTTGCTGTTGTTTTTATCATATTTCATTGTGGACCTAAGGCTGAAAATTCACAGGGTTAAGATTTGGGAAACGTCTAGTTAAACTATGAAATTTTTGTTTTGCATTAAAAGCCGTAGAATGCATAAATTCTACACGGTATTTAGAGGTTTCTTGTTTCTTGTAGTTAAGTGGTATATTGATAGATTGCCTTCCCCCATTCAAGTAGTCTTTGGATGCTCCTGGTCACCTCTTTCCTAATAAGTAAGGGATGGATGTGATTATCAGTGAGGATATTTATAGGAAGTATATCCTGGTCACATGGATCCCCCCTCTTGGGGGTTAGACCCAAAATGGCCTTTTATGTAGAGCATTTCCTAGAGCTCAGAGACAACCTCATAGTGAGCCCCCTTACACGCTTTAGCATTGGATGCATGGACTTAGGATCTCACTAAGATGGTTCCAAGTGTGATCTCATTAGCTTTGAGTGGAAGCTGAGCATCAGATACTATGATAGGATAATTTATGTTAGATCTGCCGTATATAGGAGATAGAAACAAAGGAGCATTTTTTTTTCCAGATGTCTTTGTTGCTATGAGATTTGTGGTTGGTTCCATTGTTTGTTTAGGGAGTTCCATAGCTCACTTTCCACCTTTTTTCCGTACCTGGACCATCGATGCTTAACTTTATACTTGGGAGAGGCTCTCAGCCTTAGATCTCACATTCTCTACCCCCCCCTCTTGCCAGGACACTATTAAGAGGATCACAACTTTCTTCATGGTGCTCCTAGATAGAGGCACTAAGAAGCAGGTAGAGTGCAACACTGTTGCAACTACCAAATCTATCAAACCCCGAGAGGCAACCGAACCCTTGACAGTGAGACCCATGTGGAGTTGTCATATAAGGTCTCGAGATAATTCACACCAAACTGATAGGAAACCTCCTTCTACCAGCTCCCGGGAGGGCCATCTCCTCCAAATAGAGAGGCATTGCTCAGACCAGATTCATCTTCTCCAGCTAGTTTTCTATACAGAGTTTCTTTTCTTCGGCCTTGGATGGTAGGAGAACTTCCCTTTCAATTTCAGAGGAGGACTCCCTCTCCTCTGTTCGATGGTGGACTTTTGGAGCATAGAGGTCCCTTGTACTTGGATCGAGAGCATTATATTACTTCTTTTTGGCATTGCGATAGTCTTGCGTAGGTTTTTTTAGGGTATCATCGATTCTTGTTTTTATAGGAGTGGCCTTTGCACTCCCACTTTGTATTTCTATTTATATACTAAGCAGTCTCGTTGACCTACTGTTAACCCTTGGATTTCGCACTTGGAAATCCTTGGGGTTAAGGGCCAATTATTTTCATTTGCTAGCATTCATACTTTTCTTTAGAGACAACACTTGATCAGGCTGAGGTTGTTTCCTGTCGAGGGCAGGTACAAAGATTGGTTCAATGGTGTTTTTTGCTTCAGTTACAAAGTCAACTCAATTCTTCATGGTTCAGAGAGAGAGATTGCTGCTTTTAGCCAGTTCCCTATTTTTTAGGAGACAGTGTTCGGAGACTCGCGTGACATTTCCGAGCATACAGTCTTGTTCTTGGTCGCATTTTGAGGCCAGTGAACCCTTTCCAGGAGGTATCATGAGTACTTTCTATTTTTAGCAGTCGGAGATCAGGGGTCAGATGGTGATTTTGATTGCATTTCCGGATTCCTCGCAAAAAATTGAATCTGATGAGTATATTACCATTGATTTTCGAGGACTTTCTATTTTTGGTAGTGTCTATTTTTAGACATGCTAATTTTGGCAGTGGTCTCTTGGTGGTCCTGGACACATTTCTTGTATTTCCGAAATTTTAGGGAAACTGCTATTTTGGGCAGTGTCTACTTTTAGCAGGGGTGACACATCACATGGCAGTCTCCAAAAAATGACATAGCAGTTTGGTGAAGTGCTTGGATGATTTGGTGTCCATGTGGATGGATGAGTCACGAGGAGAGGAGGGACACCTACCTTTTTTCTCTCCATCCTTAATTCTTTCACCCACTAAAATCCCTATATTCTCTCCCTAATTTCTCTCCCATTTCCCCCTTTCTCTCCATTCACCCCACTTTCTAAGGGGGCATCCCACTAATCAAGGGGCCTAAATTTCCTCAACCACCTCCACAAATTGCTCCCTAACTTCACTCATCCCTAGATCCTTTCCCCTTCACACTCCACTCACTCCACAATTTATGGCAGCGTCCACTTTCCTCTACCTAACACAAGGCGTACCCCTCTTGACTCATTTATCTAAATAATCAAGTGCATTTCATTGTACAAGGGTTGGATGTTCTACTTCAGCAGCTCTATGCTTCAGATTTTTTTCTCTTCTCCTCTCTCCTTCTAACTTTCTGTTTGTATGCAGCGATCACTACTACACCATTTTTGTACCTGTTTCCTTGGCGCAATCAGCCTCCAAACACTTGCAGGAGTAAAGTTTGACGTGTTTGTACCGGGCCTTCTCTCTTGTTGGTGTATTTGGTTGTGAACTGTCTATTTGCAGAAGTTTTTAGCATATCATTTGGACATTTTTTCTCCTGTTTGGTATCGCTGTCTACATATTTTATTTGCTGATTTTTGAGCTAATGAATTAAGGATTCCACCAAAACATTAAAAATTATATTTTTAAACTTTTGGCTGTCCAAAAAACAGCCATAAACCTCTTTATTTGCTGCTATCATATTGTGTTTGCTGCTGTTATAGTGTCTTGTTTTGCAGATTTACAGGTGCGGACAACAAGCAAGGAGGCTAGGGACACCCCCCTGTGGTTGGCATGCACCAGCCCAAAAGGAGAGGAATTTGTCAATGACATTCTAGGGGCAAGTTTCCTACAATTAACCTCTTTTTCTGTGCATATTCTAAGTCATATCAGATCTGATTTTGGATGCAAACAACACATTTTTTAATCATTTTTAGATCTGTTCATAAGTGTAGAAAATAGCGTTAACACCTACCTTTGGTCATTTGTTGGACATTAATAAACTTATCTTATCTTTATCTAGGCGTAAGAGGGAGTTTGTATTTCAATTGAATAATACTTGGGAGAGGTGTTTGACCTTGTTTGAGGTTGTTGGGTGTGATACCCTAGTTGCTTGAGAGAGGCACTTGGACCTTAGAAAGGGTTTTGTCTACATCATACATTGTTGATTTGTGTACTTGAGGTTTTGTTCAGGATATGTAAGGCGACTCTTGGTCTTAGAGAGTGTGACATGTTGAATGGAGCTTCCAATTTTGTTCCTTGGAAACTTAGACTTTAGTTACTTATGGAGGAAGCCGATCTTTGGGAGCATGTTGTGAAAGAGATTCCAAAACCTATTGATCCAACATAGTTGGCCACTCCTTGAAAGAAGGATGCCAAAGTGAAGAGGATCATTCTTGATTCCATGAAGGATCATTTCATCTCTCACATTTTAGAGAAGACATCAGGTAAGAACATGTTTGAAGCTATGCTTGAGTTGTTTCAAAATTCTCGTGCTTCTCAATAGATGCTCTTGTGAAACCAATGTTTAGTTGTTTGTATGAGCAAGACAGATACTATGGGGAGCTACTATTGATCAATATTTTTGGTCATTTTAGTGTTTTTCATTTTAGTCACTCTTAGGATTTTTCTTACACTTTTTCTCGTTTATTTTCTTTACCTATCTTTTCCCGTACCAGAAATTCCAAGCACTTAGTCATTTTTTCGAATAATGCAGAGCGGGCCAACACGAATCTCAAATCTGCATGTCTGTAAGGCCTTGGTACCGTAAGTCCACATTCATGTTATTGACTTTTCTCATCATTTACCTCCGACTACCTTTTGTTTCACTTCCATCTTTTATACTTAGTCGTTTCTCGAAAATGGGGATGCGAATTTGCATAACAATTGTTAAACTTTTTAAAATTACCCAGGCCCGCAACCCCGCACTCACCAAAACACTTTACTTTGTTTTCTTTTCCATTTTCTTTTGGTACTTAGTCAAATTCAAGCAATGCGGATGCGAAGCTACATACCATCCCTGAACTCTTTCTTAGGTCTCCACCTCCGCTAGTCCGCATTCACTTTCTTCTTTTCACTTCTTTTCATACATAGCCATATTCCGCATTTCGAAGCAGACTTCCTTACTCTTCCTCGTATCCATGTTTGTAGGTCCGCAAGTCTGCATCTCTCTCAACACAACCATATTCACAATCTCAATGCGGGCATTGTTACCCTTTCCCAAAGATGTGCTCACAAACATTTAGGTCTGCAACCCCACAACTCCGCATTTCCATGTTATACACTTAGCACTTCCTATACATCATTTTGCACCTTCATACTTAACACTTTCCGTCAATCATACCATCACATCACCACTTCCCATCATATTTATTACCCCTTCCACATCATCCGCCACTCGTAAAAGCATAATGCCATATTTAATGCATAATACATCGATTAAGGGTCGCAATAAATCCAAGTCCCATGACAACTGATGACATTTAAAACATGATCTATAATTGATTGAGTTACCAAGGCAGTATGTGGTGGAATTTAATAAAATAAAAAATGCCAACATGTAAGTATCAACAGTAGCGCCACCTTTGTAAAAAGTAGAAAACATGTCAAGTAAGAAGAAGAAAGTGTTTTGTGGAGATACATTGAACACACTGGGTTGTGAAAATTAATAGTTCCAGTGGTCCAGGGCATATAAGTACTACAAATCTCTTTCTCCAGCCGAGAAGAAGACGAACCTAATCTAGACCTTAGGAATAACATTGGCATGATGTGTTTCGGAAGTAACTGACATGAAAGAGATTGTTTAGTGGTGCACAGATAAATTTGTCTATGAACGCAGAATAATTCAAATGCAAGGTCATCAACCCATTTCTCTAGCTCCTTCAACATTTTCTAAAATGCTACGACTCCCTGCACCAACTATGCGATTCAAGAGCGAGGAAGCTGATGAATTTCTGAAGCAGCACAAGGGAGGGAACAGACTGTTGAGCAACTATTTGGAAGATCCAACCTATAAACCTGGTACTTCCAGAATTGA
Source organism: Picea engelmannii (assembly GCA_009831015.1). Lineage (NCBI taxonomy): Eukaryota > Viridiplantae > Streptophyta > Pinopsida > Pinales > Pinaceae > Picea > Picea engelmannii. Next base: position 246,133 of record ML777750.1, read on the forward strand.
GGTAAATTCGCTAAAATACCTGTACATAGAATTTGCTTGGCTATTTGTCTGCATTCTCAGTTTGGAATCTACTATGTTTGTAACAAGAAATGCTATATATGCTATGCATTATGCCTTGCATGAAAAAAACTATCATCGATTGGGGTTATCTCATCTCAAGTGAAATTACTTTCTAGCTAAATAGCCACAAAAAGACTAAAAAATTCTATATGACTTCTTACCTCATTTTCTCCATTGCTTATGCCCATGTTTTTGAAGGTTTGCCTTGGGCAAAACATGTGGATTTTAAGTTAGAACTAGTTTATGCATGGTATTCAATTTTGTACAGACATAAAGCCCAATACAGTTTCTACCCAGTTCACAACAATTTCATCTCAGAATTCAAAAGGTTAATATTTGGAGAGAGCACATCAAGGCTATCCTTAGAAGCAACTTCCTTTCTCACTGGAAAAGGGATTTATGAATTGTTCGAACAATTCACTGTAATTAGAATATTTGGTAGTGTTATCCCCATTTTGTGGGATAACTAAGGAGATTATGTCTGGAGGCCCTCAGGTTGCAGATATGGAGTGTCGAGAGACTACATGACCAACAATATCCATTTGCACAAAGGGAGAACCTTCTCACCAACACAGAGGTCATAGATTTTCAGATGGCATCTACCACGCCAGCTGGTTTTTGGAAGGCAATCGGCCTTGCTCTATGAGGTACAAGTCAGGTATTATGGTGAGTGTCATTTCAATATTTGAGGCATTTGAGTATGTTGTATCTTAGACTACTTTAGATTTCATGACATATGCTCGGACATTATGCCTTTTTCCCTGTTGCACCTTGGTGGTTGACATTGTTCCCTAGTAAGTGGTCTTTCCTTGGGATGGGTTTGCTACTAGGAACTCCCTTGAAGAGCCATCGTACTATTCTTGACCATACTTACCACTTTTCATCATTAAACCCCCCCCATTTCCTTATCTCTTGGGGTTTTACGGTGTATTGACCCAAGAAGGGTTTGTCCCTTATTCTATGGGAACAAGGGGCTGAAGGCCCAAAGGGATTGCTGTTGTGTAAAATAAAAGCCTACTTATAAACCTTCCACATGCTTCGCCCAGGGATCACCCAAGAAAGCAATGAAACACTTATCTGTAAGAAAAGGGGGACCCATAAGAATAATGATTATGAATGCTTAAAGGGTTAGTTGGAGGATAGGAGGTCTCATCACGAGCCGACCTATCATGATCATGGATATCTAGTGGTATGACATTACCATCATCTGGTCACCAAGACTGGGTAATGGCTCTCAGTTGCATGGTTGAGAGAAAGGGGGTCTCATCACGAGCCATCCTTCTCATTTCCGCTAGGTATTTGTGGGTGACACTGCCATTATCTGGACATCTTGCTAGGACAATGGCCTTCAACTTGTCCTTAAATTATGAAAGAAACAAAGAATGGAAAAACGATAGGCTTGGAAAAATTGCATTGCAAACAAAGGTGCCACACACCCTCTACAAAGGCACCCATGAATGAGACACTACAACCCCTTGTATGTCATGAACCCTCTTATCCCCACTTTTTAGGGATAACTAGGAGATCATGTCTCGAGGTCCACAGGTCCTAGACATGGAGTACCGAGAGCAGGATTGACCTGAGCATAGCCCTGGAGGGCCCACCCTTTTCTTCTTCCATCATCCTTGTCTTATCAGCAGCAGTAGCATCCATCACCATCAGCTTGGTCCTATATCAGAAAGAGTTCTTGCTCCATGAGGTAATTGGTCCATGTATCATGGTATGTGTCACTTTTGATCATTAAAACCTTTAAAATATATGCATCTGATTCCTTTTACACTTGGATCTTACATTTGCCCACTTGACCATGTTTGGGGGGATTGACAGGGTGTCCTAGCAAGCCTTTTGTCCATAGGTTTTGGTTTGCCACTTGGGGGGACTTCTGAAAGACCATCGTCTGCTCCCATCATAAAAACAATATTTCATCTCGTTTCCCACTCACTTGTCCCACTCCCCTTGTCCGGGCATTGGGTTGACCTTTCTTCAGGATTGCACCTTGTCTCGTGGGAAGAAGGGGCTAAAGGCCCAGAAGGTAAAAGCAAGCTGGTAAGAGATAAATCCTAAAAATAAAACCTCGAGATGCTTCGCCCAGGGATCCCCGAGAAAGCAATAAAAAGCTTTTCAGCAAGAAACTAGAGGGACCCGGAAGAAAATAATAAAACAAGACCTAGTTAGAGGATAGGGGGTCTCATAACGAGCCAACCTATTAGGTCCATGGGTACCTAGCAGTATGACATTGCCACCAGTTGGTTACCACGCAAGGGCAGTGACTCTTGGCAGCATGGCCAAGGGAAAGGGGGTCTCATCACGAGCCAGCCTTTCATTTCTGTGAAAGTACTTGTGGGTAACGCTGCCACCACTGGTCACCACACCAGGGCAGTGCCCCCTGATTAGCTCTTGAACAAAAAGAAAAAGAAAAGCAATAAAAGAATAAAAGAATAAAGACAAGAATGGGTTTGGAAAGAGTGCATCTATGACAGGTACAACTCGCCTTCTACAAAGGCACCCACAGATAACACATTGCATCCTTGGCCCTCACTGCACCCACATGCTTGGACTTCCCTTCAACCACATCACCCACTCACATGGTTTTGATGAGGTTTTCTTTTGGGAACTCACCTTTTTCGATGGACACTAGCCCAATAGAACATTTTGTCTTTTCCTCCAGATTTGTATAGCAAGCTTGTGTAATGTCTTTGAGCTATTGACAGATGTATTAGGGATTTTATGCATATGTTTAATAATATTAATGATGAGATGTGATTGACATTGCTATGATCCCTGTGACTGATGAGCCCATGGAGGGCGTAGCTTTTGATGTGCAGGACCATGCCCGACGGACAAGTACCATTTGGACCGATACACATGGGGAGATGATCAGTTTGGATCTTTATGGGGCTGAAGAGCCCACTAGATGGATGTTGAGACCCCATCAGGGGGTAGAGACAGGGGAGAGGATGATCAAAGACTTTGCACCAGAGAATAAGAGAACGTTCCACCAAAGGCACCCCGACACTGCTTGGCCTAGGGGGATTGACCCACTTTCAGAGGGACGTTGGCTCTAGATGGCCCAGGACGTCACTAGGAGGCTTTTGACGTCATCATGAGTGTGTTGGCAGATGGACAAGGCAGTTGGCACGTGTGGTAGCTTGGAGGAGCCCAATGAGGGCTAACGTCGTTCTTCAGGAGGCTACATTTGCCCTGATTGGGGCTAACGTCACCCTAGGAAGGGGTGACATCTTACCTTTTTGCTTGATTAGGGTTTTATTCTAGCATTTAATGTAAAAACAATATTATTTTTGTATTATGGCCTTGTCAGCCTTTTTATGATCTAAAAAGTAAATTAGGTCATTGATACACTATATATTGAGGGTTTTCACTCTCATTTTTTCATCATCACAACTCATTCACTCCATAAGGAGGACTGGAATTTGTGCCCTCTCTTGGGTATTTGGCTGGATTAAGTGATGCACACTTATTGAAGGAAGAGATTTTTGGCATTTATGGTGTTTCTCTTGAAGGAAAGTGTTACAACTAGGGTTTGCATGGTTATTTCTTGATGAATTGTAAGTATTTTTTTGCAAAACTTCTTGAATGAATGGTTGTAGTTTGATTTCTTGCATGTGTTTATGAATTTTGCTGAATCAAAATCCCTAGGTGACAAACACACAAGTAGGTCCTTGTCTCATGTCCCCTGATAGAGAAACTTTCAGCCATTGAAGAAGGAAGAAAGAGCCTAGCTGTAGCTAAGAAGGAAGAAAGACATCCCCACCTTAGTCTCCATCATTTTATGCTTATATGTTATTGGTTTAACAAGGGTTTGCTAAGAGAAGTATAAGGGCATACACCCTCTTAGCTTAAACCCTAGTTAGAGATACTTGCCTTGGGGAGTGTTGACCGCATATCCAACTAGGGGGTCAACTCCATGTGCCATGAAGAGATGCATGATTAGATGCTCATTTGTCGAAGACAGTTTGGTTCTACTGGGCAGATATGCCTCCTACACTTCTTTTTGTAACTGGAATTTTCGCACCCCTGCGTGGGTCAATAATGTAATAGGTCTGCATTGGTCATAGTTAGGTCAGTTACCTTGGGATCACTTCACTATGGGAGTTCCTTTCAATGAGGGTTTTTTATCCTCAGGTTATCAATTGGGCTTTTCAGCCTTTTTGATTTCCCTTGAGTTTTTCCCTCACACTTGCAATAATTCCTCCAAAGTGGTGAAAGACGTCATACTGGAGTTATCTCCTGGTAACTATTGTTTAGGGATGATGTAAATGACCATGAAAGACATCTTAGAAAGTCTCGCGGAATTCCATCGAGTCTAGATTAGTTTTTTTTTAATTAATTAATTTTTAATTAAATTTCCCTAAGTTTGGAGGTTTAATTATTTATTTAATTAATTATTTTTGAGCAAAAATTGTAAAAACTAGGTCTTTGTGTTTTTGATAGGGGTATTTGTGCTCAAAAGAAATGGAATAGCACCCTCTATACCCATGGACCAAGTTTCAGCTCAGTTGGACAACTTCTACTATGGGTTTGTCCACCCAGAGTGTCAGTCAGTCAAAAACAACAATTTTAATTGCTAAGTCCAATCATGGCAAAAATATAATTTTTGTAATAATGAGTTAAAAGGGTGATGTAAAGAAGGATAAAGGTGAGAGAGATTTTTCCTAACCTTTCCTAACCTTTTCCAACCCTCACATCACCCCCTCACCTAGCCATTAAGCAAAAACGTCACTTTGCCTAGAGTGGTGTGCCTCCCTTCTAGAAAGTCTCCAATAAGTGCAAAAATAATGAAAAAATTAAGGGGAGACTTATTATATCTCTTGGCACGCCTTTCCTAGCCTCCCACTTACCTTTTTGCTTGATCCCAACACTCCCTCACTCATCCACATCCTTGATCCATGTGATCAAACCCTAGATGGTGCACCCTACCCTTGGGATTCTAGCTTGTGCTTGGTGGTGGACACTTGGCATTG
>ML777750.1:261381-280648 GCA_009831015.1 Picea engelmannii
TGACATAGAATAATCTTCATGATAATGAGTTGACCTCTGTGCTAAACCAGCGGTCAACAAGTAGAAAAGGTGGCACCACCACTTCCACCTTCGGTACATGAGTTGCTTCCTAAGACAACTCTTGTAGACGATATTCAGTTAAATATAGATGTTGCAAGCATGTTTGGAAAACGAAATATAGCGGTCCTGGTGATAGAGATGTGTAAGGTCCCTTCCGTGAAAAGGGAAATTTTAATAGTATTACAGGTGCCAACCGAGAAGGAAGATCCCCCTTGGTCTGAAGACAACCTGACCCTATGGAAATGTATGCGGTATTGACTCTAGGAGGGTGAAGGTCTTTGGGGTGTGTGAGGACGTTGAGGTTTTTCTGATTGATTTCCCACATATCAGCTTCCTCATGGACACATTAGTGACCGATGTTCCAGATGTTTGGGGAACGCTCTTGTCGAGGACCTGGTCCTCTTCCCTTGGGGGTTTTCTTAGCATGAGCCTTACCCATGCATACATTCCCATGGGCGATGGCACATATGAGATCTTACACAGTCGAGAAAGGAATGATAAACATGTGATGGATCCAAGTGGCCTTAATTATGACAATGAACACAATTATGATGTGCCTCCACAGATTATTGAGTATGATCCATCTGAGCTACCCTTCATACAGGAAGACTCCATAGAGATGTTTCTCCAATGGACAGACGAATACAAAGAGAAACTTGCAAAATACCATGGGAAGGAGCTAGGGTCTATCTAGATTTTGAAGAAAGAAGATAAAAAACATAAAGAAACCAACAAAGAGATGGTCAACACAGAGCCTCCTTCATATTCACACATTGACATTACGCCTTGCATCAATTTCAATGAAGGAAGTCTTGCGCTCATGTGGGACAAGAGAAAGGGCAAGCCCAGGTATGACCAAAAGGATAACGACTCATAGCTTGGCCCTTACATTATTAAGAAACGTCCGATAAAGAAACGTCCGATAGAGATGCCATTACCAATGGATGGATCTCTTCTCCGACCTTATGTTCAGGTCACATGACTTCTTCAAGGCCCATGCCCCAGGTAAGTAGGTAGGTCATCTTGCTTTCCTTGCAATTTTGCATCTTGATTGCTCATATTAGTTTAGATGCATTTCATTTTCATTTTTCTCTACTTGCATATTGATTTCATGCTTAGTTTAGATATGTTTGAAAAAATGTCAAAATTTTCTTTTCTAGATTAGTTTTTACTTTTGGATATTTTATGTATATGGATGAAGGGTGATAACACCACCCTAGATGCTTTGATGTCTTTGTCTGAGTTTTGGCAAGGACAGGTCTACCAGGAGATGGTGCGGTTCTCATGCACTCTACGACAAGCACATGTCCCCAAGTAGGAGCCAGATGTTATCCCCATTTTGTGGGATAACTAAGAAGATTATGTCTGGAGGCCTTCAGGTTGTAGATATGGAGTGCCAAGAGACTACATGACCAACAATATCCATTTGCATAGATGGAGACCCTTCTCACCACCACAAATGTCATAGATTTTCAGATGGCATCCACCACACTCGCTGGTTTCCGGAAGGCAATGGGCCTTGCTCCATGAGGTGCAAGTCAGGTATTATGGTGAGTGTCAGACATGTTGTATTTTAGATTGCTTTAGATTTCATGACATATGCTCGAACATTATGCCTTTTGCCTTGTTTCACCTTGGTGGTTGACATTCTGCCCTAGTAAGTGGTCTTTTATCCGGATGGGTTTGCAACTAGGAGCTCCCTTGAAAAGCCATCGTATCGTTCTCGACCATACTTACCACTTTTCATCATTAAAACCCCCCCATTTCTTTATCTCTTGGGATTTTAGTGTGTATTGACCCAAGAAGGTTTGTCCCTCATTCTATGTGAAGAAGGGGTTGAAGGCCCAGAGAGATTGCTGTTGTGTAAAATAAAAGCCTACTTATAAACCTTCCAGATGCTTCGCCTAGGGATCACCCAAGAAAACAATGAAACACTTATCTGTAAGAAAAGATTGACCCATAAGAATAATGATTATGAATGCTTAAAGGGTTAGTTGGAGGATAGGAGGTCTCATCACGAGTCGACCTATCATGATCATGGATATATAGTGGTATGACATTATCATCATCTGGTCACCAAGCCTGGGTAATGGCTCTCAGTTGCATGGCTGAAAGAAAGGGGGTCTCATCACGAGCCAACCTTATCATTTTTGCTAGGTATTTGTGGGTGACACTGTTATTATCTGGACACCATGCCAGGACAATGGCCTTCAACTTGTCCTTAAATTATGAAAGAAACAAAGAATGGAAAAACGATGGGCTTGGAAAAATTGCATTGCAAACGAAGGTGCCACACATCCTTTGCAAAGGAACCCATGAATGAGACACTACAACCCCTTGTATGTCATGAACCCCATGCCCAATGAGCCTTGATCCTTGACCAGTTCATCCACTTTACATGGCTTAGAGAGGGATCTCTTGGAAGCATTCCTTGACCTAGGGTAAGATCCACCCAATAGGACACCTCGTCAACCCTCCCATATCCAAGCTTGGCAAGTTGCATAATGTCTTTGAGCACTTACTTGTTTGACATGGTAGGGCAAGATCAACCCAATAGGACACCTCGTCAACCCTCCCATATCCAATCTTGGCAAGTTGCATAATGTCTTTGAGAGCTTACATGTTTGACATGGTAATCTTTGATGCACATGCTTAGGTGGCTCATTTATTGATTTGATTTACTCATCATGATATTTTGACTTGAGATCCTTGGAGGGCATGCTTATTTGTCTTTGTAGGACCAAGTTGGTGGACGGTTTTGGAGGAACAAGCCTAGCTTGGGTTTCCATGGGGCTTGAAGCCCACAGGTTGGATGCCAAGGATTGGCATGCCGGATGTGAGAGATGAAACTTTGGAGGCCTAGAAGACATTGTGGACGACATAACCTAGCATTCACATGCCAAACGTTTTGCCTAGGAGAGGCAAAACATCACCTTTGGAGGCATGACTCCATCTAGGAGGGCTAGGGTTTGGTGGTGAGGTTATCATTCATTGGCACAAGGACGTTTTGAGGAGAATGAGGCTTCGACCATGAAGAAAATGACTTGGATGATTGACATGTGGCTTTGGGAAGCCTAACTACACTCCAAGACCAACGACTTGCTCCTAGTGTCAAAACGTCTCCGAAAGGGGTGACATCAGCTTAAATTAGGGTTTCTTTTTGTGTTAAAGTAAATTTTAAGTGAATTGTTCAATATTATTTTGTAAAAGGGGCAAGATTAGAGTTGTTGACCCCTAGTGTTGTGGTTTACCCTAATATTATGTGGACAAACTATGTTAGTGGCATTTTGTATAAATAGAGATCATACGATCTCATTTTAAAACATAACTCTCCCATTTGGAGAAGGATCGGACTGAAATTTTGCTATCTTTGGCTAGTTCTCTCTCTTGTGCTCTTGTTTATGGCTATTTCTTGGATTATTGGTTGATGGAAGTGATGCGCTAGCCTTAGAAGGCTTTTCTCTAGCTATTGTGGTGGTTTGTCTTAGTTTTTTCCTTGAATTGGTAAGTTATTTTTTACATTGTGTTATCATTTGTTATTCAAGTCAAGGTTAGTTTGCTAGAGCTAGGTGGGAAGTATAAGGGCATACATCCCCACCTTAGTCTCCATCATTTTATGCTTATATGTTAGTGGTTTAACAAGGGTTTGCTAAGAGAAGTATAAGGGCATACACCCTCTTAGCTTAAACCCTAGGTAGAGATGCTTGCCTGGGAAAGTAAGAGGATTTACACCCCCAAGGAGGTAGTACCTCTAACTATTTCTTTGCTTAACTCCATTAACCCAATTATTGAAGGCCCTAGTCATTTACTTTTTGCATTGGAGAAATAAATTGCTATCTTGGTAAACGTGAAATTTTCAAGTTTTAAGATTGTCTTTTTGGGAAAGTGTTCTTTGAGCCTTTTGCCTTCCTTATCTCATTGAGGCGTCCCCTTTCAACCACAACTTCTTGCTGCTGTTACAAAACTAACCTACAACCATTAGGGCTGCGGAAAACTAACCCTCAAACCTCTAATAACGCCTAAATTAACCCCAGGATTTAGCCTTAACTTTACATTAACTCTCTACTAAGCCTAGCACACCTATTGGGCTAGTTAGAGGTGGTTCTATTGGCTGATTTTTCTGCTGTTAAGCTTGGTTTGCTACAGCCATAAGGCTGATAATATCACTGTAGTAGCCTTTTGTTTTAGCCTTGCTTTTTGTGCTAAAATTTATTGCTTAATCATTTGTGAGTTGAGCTAGTTTTCGCTAGCTTTATCTCTTGTTTATTTATCATATACTTAGCACTTATATTGCAGCCTTTGTTATCTTTATTGAGCTGATATATATCATTTTCTTTGCTGCAATTAGGGACAACAAGCTTAACTTGCTTGTCCAACTAACATATTACATTATATGCTTGGTTTTCTTTGTGTCTCAGGCAGGTATTCATACTTGGCAGGTTATTCAACTCATTTGGCAACCCTTGAACCTTCTCAAGATTCTTTCCCAAGCTCTTCATACCATTTAGAATTGACCTCTAGGGACATCCATTCACACTTATCATTTTCCATCTCATTTTCCCCTAGGGTCACCGAGATTCCCCCCTTGAGGTGACTACCTCACCTTTAAAGTGACGGGGACACCTGCCTAAGGTGGTTGGGTCTGAGTCTTGAAGACAAAAAAGGGTAGCAAAAAAGGCTACAAGAAGAAGTAAGGTACAGATACAGGAAATGAGGGCTTGAATAAGGTGATGTGTTTTCGATGTCACGAGATGGGTGTCAAAATTTTCAACTAGGGCAATTCATTGCATTCAATTTCAGATCTGAGAATTACTTCCAAGTGACCTCAAACAATAAGCTAGGGCTGTTATCACTGAATAATTCTACACCGAAATTATGTCAGAAAATTACAGCAACAGATACACAAAGATCAGAGAGAAATTATCCATACACATGAGACACAAATTTCTGTTTTGAAAATTTTATGATTGAGAATTTTTGAGGACAAAACAATCCTCCTAGCAAAATTAAAATTTTCAACAAATTTCGGAAAAACCCTTCCAACTTGCAAACTCGCTGTTGTACCCTGTTGACGTCACTTGCTGTACGACTTGTGGACATTAGCCGTACGGACTGCCCGTACCACACATGCGACTGTCCTGCCTCAGCAGAAAATAAGAAAACATAATGTCCAGAAACCCTAGGCCAGATTTGCCAAAATAAAGAATTTGCTTTGCCGAAATTTTGCCTCCCAATTTCCTTGGCACAAGTGCTCACTCACTTATGCCAACTCCATAATGTCACAATGAGATGTCACAATGTCTCCTCACATTGCCTCTCCTTTTATAAGAATCCAAAGTGAGTTTAGAAGCCCTTAACTTACTTTAAGGACCCCTCCACTAAACTCAACATTAAATGAGAGTTGTTTATTCCTCCATGTGGGTGTGAAGCCCCAACACAAGCCCCCACTCTAAACAGAAAGGGTTTTCACCAAAATGAAAAATGCAATGTGAGTGCCAATGATGATTCTCACATGCCTGACACCAAGGACAATGTGGGGATGCCTCCCGATGCTACAAAACATCAACACTCCCTCTTAGCGAGGAAGGTATTCCATCCACCATCACCTGGAAGTATATCTGTCTCCCACACTGGAAATGGCTCTGCCTCCCACTTTGGATCCGCAACCACGACTGCTCCCTCTGACACTGAAACAAATCCCGTTGTATGACATGGATCCTGCTTGGAAGACACCCCTTTCTTAGAAGCCTCCCACTTCTGAGCTTCCTGCCTGGCTTCCCGAACCTATGACACCTTCCTGACAGTATTGATAGACTCCTCTATCGTACCTTAACCTGAAGGGTGACTTCCTTTGGACGACTAACTCTCCCTCTGAGCCTGCTGACTCCCTTTGAAGTCTAATTTCCTCTTGATAGACTTGGAAGGCTCCTCCTTCCCACCGAATCTTGAAGGCTGACTTCCTCCGAGTCTGCACAACCTTCGGAGTTACCTGCTCCTTGTCCTTTGTTACTTTGCTGCTGCTTGCCATCTCTCGCATAGGCTGGCCCTTTATCCTATATAGGTTGCTCTCTCTAACTCCAAGAACCATTGCTGTGTTTGAGCTAGATCCTCTGGGCATGAACAACACCTATCCATCTTGGAATAAAACCGCATAGCCCTTCTCCTCAATCGTTGAGACTCAGAGCACACTCTTCTTGAGTTTTGGCACCCATAGCACATTTGTCACTCGCAACACATCTCCCGACTCCATCCAGAATGACATTGTTCTAGATCCTTGCACTGCATGCTTGGTACCCATACCAAGTTCCACATACAAATCTGAGTCAGACTTTGTGAAGCACTCGAACAACTCCTGTGCTCCTGTCATATGACACATGGCTCCACTATCCACAAACCAAGTTTCACCACCAGAAACCTCTCCAGAAAGGGTGGAGACCAATAAAAACTCCCTTTGACGCCTATCTACAACCACATCCACCTCTGCTTATGATGCTTGGTGCTTCCTACTCCCTCTCTTTTGCTACAAACATTGTGAAGCATAATGACTATGCTCATGGCAAGCAAAACACTTGACCTTGCTAAGGTCCTTCTTCTTCCTCTTCTCTGGAGATACCTCTCTTCCTATTTCCTTCTTCCAGAACCATTTCCTCTGCCCTTCCTAGCATGAGCAGGGAGGTCTAGGTTCTTATCATCGCTACCTCTCTTCTTCCAGGAACCATTTCCTCTGCCCTTCCTAGCATGAGCAACTAGGTCTAGGTTCTCATCATCGCTACCTCTTTGCTTGCCATTCCTGGATTCTATTCGAGCCTCCTCCTGGATGCAATCGGTCCATAGTTTTTCAAATGGTGGCAACTTCTCTCATGCACAAATCCCCTGCAAAAATGGTTCCTAAGGCTCGAGAAAACCATTCAATGCCACATTCACCAACTTTTTGTCATCAACTATGTCACCAATGGCTGCAAGATAATCATGAATCTGAGTGATCCTCACGAGACAGCTAGCAAATGTATTTGCATTGGACATCTCAACAGATTGGAGCTGGTGCCTCAAAATCAACTTCCGGTTCGAATTTCCGCTTTGGTACAACCCCACCAAAGCCTCATACATCTCCTTGGCTGTCTTCTTCTCGGAAATATGAGGGATCAAGTGATCCTTCACAGAATCCAACAACACCTTCTTGGCCTTCACTTCTCTCTTCCTATGGGCTGCCAATTCATGTGGATCATTTGGATCTAGAATCACCATCTCAACCATAGTTACAAGAACCGAACCGAAACCGGTAAAACCGGTCGGTCCAACTGGTTCTGAGCCCCCACCGGTCCGAACTGCCCCCGACCGGTTTCGTAGGGAATTGGTTTTTTTGCCTGAACTGGTCGGTTCCGTACCGGTTCCATGAAGATGACCCGCAACCGCAAAAGGTAGGGGGAAATTATATTTTTTTAAAAATTTAGGGTTGGGGCCCTAAACAGTCAACTTGACCCCACTAGCACCTAAGCATTGGGTTAAAATTTAAGGTTTGAATTGTTTTCAATCATTCTGCAATGATGTGCTACTGTTTATGGACTGATGTCTCACTTAAATGCTGAATACAAACCCCTAATCAAGACTGTGGATACTTACTGATAAGAACTTTAATACACAACAACAATGTTTAAGTAACTAGTGCTCTCAGTTTCTTTGCATTCTATGGTTAATAAGCTCTCTTTCTCAAGGCTAATGATTGATGATGTTCACACATGAAATCTCAGCTATCTTGCTATCCCAAACTTTAATATATTACAGGCTACAACAGTAATAGCTTGCACTTAATTCCACTTTCAAACACGCTCTAAATCCATTATATCTTGTGGTGGTAATTTTATGACATTGCATATAAGCTTTATATCCTTTGATGAGCAAATTCTAAGCTACATCTTGTTGTGCTTAAAGACCTGATATAAATAACAATAGTACCCTAAAGAGCACTTTCCTTAATCATTGACCAGAACTTAACTCTTATGAATGGTGGAATGATTTGATAAATGGTATGCTTCGTTAAATCTCTTAAGTTCCATGTTCACATTGTCATGCTCTAAGACTTGTAATTAAGCATWGTGAATGCCACTCTATATYRRTTCATHGAGTATAATTGCTTCATACRATAACCTTRGTTTGGAATCRGATTCACATTGGATGCACATGTGACATGAATATATATGAGAAACTTTGCAAATTTGTGTATAATGGTTTGGATTCACATGGATGCACATGAATATGTATTTGTTTTTCAAAATTTGAATATTTTATGTATTTTTAGTGACTGGTTTTTTTCCGGTTTTTTCCCGGTTCCGGTTTTTGGGGTCGACCGGTTCAATGACCGGTTCGGTTCTTGTAACATTGATCTCAACATACTCTTTGAGATCATTCTCTTCCAAGAGAAAAAGGAGCCTAACCTTCTAGGCCCAGAAATTAGTGGCCCTATCCAACTTGTCCTCCACTCTAAGAGCGCTCACCATTGTGACCTGCCCAGAACAAGAAATCTAAAGCATAAAAAATTTTCAGCAACACAAATCTGCAACCACTTGTGTCTCAAGAAGATGACCCCTTCTCTCTCTGGAGCTTATGCTTTGATTCCATGTGAAAATTTTCAACTAGGGCAATTCAATGCACTTAATTTTAGATCTGAGAATTACTTCCAAGCGACCTCAAACAATAAACTAGGGCTGGTATCATTGAATAATTCTACACTGAAATTATGACAGAAAATTACAGCACCGGAATCACAAAGATCGGAGAGAAATCATCCATACACATGAGACACAAAAATTTATGTTCTGAAAATTTTATGATTGGGAATTTCTGAGCACAAAATAGTCCTCGCAAAATTACAACTTTCAGCAAATTCCGAAAAAACCCTTCCAACTTGCAAACCTGTTGCTGTACCTTGCTGATGTCACCTTGCTGGCTACTGATGTCACCTGCTGTATGGCCTGTCGATGTCAGTGGTATGGATTGTTGACGTGAGCTGTATGGACCGTACAGATTGTTCGTAGCACACGTGCGACTATCATTTCTCGACAGAAAATCAGGAAACAAAATGTCCATAAACCCTAGGCTAGATTTGCCAAAGTGAAGAATTTCCTTTGCTGAAATTTTGCCTCCCAATCCCCTTGGCACAAGTGCTCACTCACTTATGCCAACTCCATAATGTCACAATGAGATGTCACAATGTCTCTTACTGAGAAAAATAACGTTGCAATGCACAGTGGAAATTAAAGAAACCAATCACACAATTTATGGACACTAGAAATACCTTGGAAACCCCAACTCCAGGAAAACCAACAAACCTTGGTTTATTATTTAGCTCAAAAAATCTAGAAAATTAATTACAACCGTGCCAAACCTGGCAATAACTTCACAGAGAAATATCTAGCTTGAATATGGGTCTATGCTTGTTGAGTCTCGACCTATACCTCACATGCCTGTTCTTTGTGGCTGTAGGTGCGACTGTGAGAACTTACAGCCTCAAGGCTAGGATCGATATGAGTGGGAGAGGTCACGACTCTGTCCTCTCTCCCTCTCGACTTCCACTCCAACTTCAAACTTGGCCCCAACGCCCTTCATGCGACCCACTACAACGGATATGGCCCACTCGGCCTTAGCACAAGGGAGCTCGACCCTTTTCTTGTCCTAGATCGACCTCTAGGAAACTCGCGGTTCCCTCTGCTTGTGCACACAAGACTCGACTCCTTCTTTGTTACGTTGCCACTTGGTTCTGCTAGGAGATGAAGGTATGCAACCTTCCGATCTACCACTTGGCACGTGCAGTCCTCAAGGAAGAAACCCTCACTTGCACTCTTTTGATTTGCAACTGAGCCCTCGGTGTCACACTCACTCAATGAGTCGATGTGTCTCCTCAAGCCACCCCCTCTGCTTATAAATCTTTGGCTAGTTGATTGAATGGTGGGGATTAAATCCCCAACGTGTCAAATCAATGGTTACGATCTAATCTGAAACTAACTTTGACTTTTGGAAAAGATCAAAGAAGCTTCTAATAAAAGGTTTACTTATACTGATTAATAATTGACATTCCCTAAGTTTAGACTTAGGAAATATTTAAATGATTATTAATCAAATTAATTTATCACATTTTCTTAAGTTAGACTTGGGAAAAATTTAAACGACTTGGAGAAACATTAATTCTAGTGTTCCTTGCTTGCGTGACACCTTGCCTAAGCAAGAACACCTGTCCGAGCGACAATATTTCAACAATGTGGAGAATGGAGCTTTGAGACATATGACATATGATAGGTCTTTATTTAGCATATTTTTGGAGCAAGAGGGAGGCATGAGTGTGGAACTTGGTGATGATGCTACTTATGTAGTGAGAGGAGTTGGCTCCATTTCTTTTCAAATGCCTTCAGGTGATGTCTTGAGTTGAGTGATGTTCTATTTGTTCCCAGTTTTAAGAAGAATCATTTTTCAGTTTATTGTATGACAGATGTAGTTTTATAGTGGAGAGTTATGTTCTGTTTCTCTGTTGAGTTAGTTTAACCCCTAGGTTCAACTCCTAACTCAACCTCCAACGTTCTAATTCTTCATTGAGTTACTTTTTGCCCTTTTTCCCTTTTTCTAAGTCAACTTCAAAATATAACATTGAGTTGGCTGACTTGTCCCCATGCTGCATGAGGCTATGGTCTAGTGGGGATGGCTGGACCACTAAGTCTTCCCAAACGTCTTCATCAAGAGGTGGGGGACATTACACGATGCAACGTCTTTTGTTCCCAAAATAGTCTTACTTTATGTGTGGGAGTGATCGGGATATCTGAATAGGACCAATCCATCTGTATGCTACCGTCAACATCAACTACCCACTTTCTTTATAGAAGCATGCCCGACTTCACAGGACAATGTATTACCACCATATCCATAGTTAGGACCTTCAATGGGCATAGATGCAAACGAACTTGGAGGTTTTTGATCACCCCACAAACTTGTATCTCCTTTACATCCACTGGTTGCACATTTCTGTATGGCTTGGTTATCTGCAATCCTAATTCATGCATGATGTCAAGAGTCATCACATTAGTAGAAGCTCTAGAATCCAACATACATTTTTGCAATATTAAACCATTAACCAATAAAGAAATATAAAAAGGAGCAGGTTCACTGTCTATCCTACCCATGCCAAGGAACACTTGTGGGTTTTCATCAAAAAGATTAGTTGCATTACATGAAGTCTTTGAGGGGTACCAAAATTTGATCTTTGCTAGCTCACCTTGCAAAGAGAACTTCATGGGTTCATGTTGGATCGGGGAAGTCACCAATGGAGTGTCCTTCTTTGTCGATGGCGCAACTAAAACTTTACCTTTCCATGCATAAGTTTTAGTGATTTCCGCTACCATGCATGCGACCTTTGAATTGACTTTTTCAATGTGTTTCGGGGTCATCATGCTAGCAGGCTGCATGTCAGCTTTGTGAATTTTCCAGGTCCTATCAGCAGCCTTCTTGGTCTGTCTTTGACCAAGCAAAGGCTCTAAGTTTTCTGCTGTCTTCTTTTTATTTTTCTGTTGTTTTATAACAGCCAACAGTCATGTTTAGTTTTTGCTGATTGTTATGGTTGTAGTCTCAATTTGGGTGCTCTAGCATGTAGTTTCAGGCATAGGAAATTAGTACATGCATATCAAATAACTACAACACACCTAATACATCTTTTATGCTGAAATATGGACAGATCTAAGAGCTAATAACATGCATTTGTAGACACAATATTTTTGGTCAACATGACCCTGGACAAAACCCCCCCGGGGAAAACCAGTTTAGATCTAGATGATATATATGAGGTAAAGCAAATATGGGTTACAATAAACACAATACAAGATGGAACCTGATACAATAGCAACTCCAGAAGAGAAGATATACAAGCTCAAACTGCTAGAAGCACTCCAGGATGGTGCGCCCCACATGTAAACTGCCAGATCTGCTCCAGAAAACAACTGTGATGCCAGAATGGAAAACCCCTCCACAGGAATGAAGCTCCTGCTGCTGTCCTCACTCTGCAACTGACCTCACTAAAATCTGATGGCTAGAAATCCCACCAGGAAGGAAATAGCCTGCCAAAGCCATGCGCCCTCCTCAACAGAAGAATCTCTCCAGTAAATAATAGATGCAAGCTGCTCCAAGCTGTCCTCCATGAAAGCTAGTGGCCTCCTCCTACTATCCTCATGCATCTGACCTCATCTCCATAGCTAGAGTACTCCTCCTCTCATGAGCAAAACCCTCTATGAACAATGCGCCCTCCTTTGTCTCCTTTGCCCCTCTTTAGGCAAGAATAGGRWAACCTAAGAWTAGATSGTTGAGATCAATCCAAATGAAGGGATGAGATCTCACCAAATWAWTCTAACTMATAACCCAYTTTTGGGTTAAGTTCCCTAAGTCKACTTATGTCTCMAAAATCACCAAAAAGTGATTYAATGTTCACTTTTGCCAAAAGTGACCAAAATGCACTTTAACCAAAGTCAAAGTACAAATAGACAAAAGTACTAGGTACAAAGTGTCTAAACCTTCCCACATGTGCTAAGGAGGATAAAAGCACATGGGAAACACCTCCCAAGGTACAAATCTCAACAAGCTTTGCATGCATCAAGTTTTTCTGGAAAATGAATGAAATTCTCGGCATTCACCCTCTTACCATTTGAGACTTGAAAGACTTGAGAGCTGCTGACTTCATCCACTTCAGAGAACATGTTGAGTGTATCATCATGCCGCTCAAAAGATTCATCTCCTTTCTTAGGAGCATATATATAAGCGGTTCGTGCAAATACAACTTATCCCTCTTCGTTATGCGGTAATTCACAGGTTCTGTAGTAATGACTGGTCAATGAGTGGTCCACAAAGTTAGTGCTCGTCATAGGTACTGGGATCTTTTGTTCCTTTGGCTTCTTTGCATGTTGGAAATGCTTCTTGTGTTGAAACTGCCTTTAGTTTGCATGCATGCTCTGTTGAGTTTGTATGTTTTTCTCCATTTTCACGACCTTGTTGCTCAAATCATTTAACAGGCCAACGAACTTGGAAGGTAGTTCTTCCCTGTCTGCCTCTACTTCATCTTTATGCTCTTGGAGTCCTTTGACAGGTTGATCTTGGATTCGCCTTGCTTGTGGATCAAAAAGTCTTGAAAGGGGTAATTGGACTTTCTAGTCTGCCAAAATATTTTTCTCGATCTTGACTACAGTAGCGAAAGCAACATCCAAAGTTTGAGGTTCTTTCTCTTGAGCAAAAAAGCGAAAGATCCATCAAATGATTAAAAATAATACAATAACACAATTTCAACATTAGGCCTAACATTATTAGGAATCCTGTGATAAATCTTTGAAAATCTAGTGTTAAATTCAGAAATCGTTTCATTTTCCTTTTTTCGGATTGAAGAGAAAACATCTAAGAGGTAAGAATTATCCTATTTATCAACCCATCTCTCAGTGAAGTTTCTTTGGAAAGGATCCCATCCATTGATGGAGCTAGTTGGAAGAGTTTTGTACCATGCCCGTGCGTGTCCCTCCAGGGTCTGCATGAACATTTTCATTATCACATCCTCATGCTCGATCTCCAACTCATCTACAAATTTCAAAAATGCATTCAGATGGTCTTCGACAGTAACAACATTGTTTCTTGCAAACTTGGGAAGGCAATCACAATATTCTTCTGTTGGCATAGCATGCGGTTGTCCCTACAACTGGGTTAAATCCAATGGAGCATAAACACTAAGGGAAAACTTGATTACTTGACCAACCATATTTTGCGTAGGATTTGAAACACTAGGAATTGGAGATGAAGGGATTGAGGAAGAATTTACCAATGCCGACAAGCTAGTTGACGGTATACTTACCACAATGCTGTTAGTTGTGACAAGTGGGAAAGTATCCTGGGCCGTGGATACAACAACAGTACCAACCGTCAAAGTTGGTGTGGTCCCAGGTGGTGAAGCAAGTCTGTTCTAGAACAAGTGTTCGGGCTCGTCAAGGGCCGGAAGTAGACCTTGAGTTGGATCAAATATGGGCAATTTCCTTGAATTCCTCAGCGGAGCTGGCCCTGTAATATGTGGAGTCTTCAGGTGAGTTTGAAAATGAAATAGAAATTAGAAACACTCATCAATGTCGTTATTGAAAGCCGACATGACGATGAATCCTCAACAACGATGCCAATTTGTTAGCACAATTTTCCGCACTCAAAAGTAAGTGTGAATAATGCAGTAATCAACAACAGAAATCAATGAAACTTTAGGAGAAACTGCCCCAAGTGTCACTGGCAGAACCCCTCTCCGTTCGGGTTGGTGCTTGTCAATCTTAGGGGTGTGTCCCTAGCGTTTGCATGCGCTGCCTTCAACCTGTAAATCTGCAATAAACACAATAAAAACAGCAGCAGGAAAATAGGTTTGGTCTGCGATTAAACAGCCCAAAAAGTCACCATGTTTGTTTTTATGAATAATGGTAGAATCCCTGCAATGTTAGCATTAAAGAGGAGTGGAAAGAAGGAGATAGAAATCACTATTAAATGGTAGATTTTACCCAGATAAAAGACTATTTAACTTCTAAATAATTGCAAAAACATCCATCAAAATACCAACAAACAATGAGAGATTGATACGAGCACATCAAAGCTTTATTTCTATGTTTACCAAGAGGCTGATTGCGCCATAGAGACAGATACAAAAACAGTATAGTGATGTTCCCTGCACAAAGAAAGTAGGAGCTAGAGGATAGAAGAAGAAAGAATGCGAGAGAATATGCTGCTGCTGAAGAAGATCCAACCCTGATACAATGGAGAAACTCTTCTTATATTGAACCATGAGGTCACATATCCCATGCAAAAACTCCTCGTACCATGCACATTGGAAAATGAAGTGATGTGATGTGGCCATGTGCCTTAATTGATGGGAGCAGTGTCCTCATGCGCTAGATCCATTTGGAGAGGACTGGTAATGCGCCTTGAGTGAAAGTGAGTGTAATCTCTATGGATTTAAGAGTAGATAGAAGTCCCTGCGCTATTGTTACAAACATAAAAATAATAATAATAAATATAGTAATTGTAATAATAATTAATATCATTTAATTAAATCAAGAGGCACGTACCTCTTCATCAAGAGGCACGCACCTCCTCACCTTGTGACCAGTCAATGCTATATAGCAACTGTCACGAGGGTAGTGTAATCATCTTCATCTTTATATACAATTAAATATTAATACTCAAAAATATTCATGTCTCAGTGAATAAGAGTTTTTATGTTACAGTGGTATCAGAGCTTTGTGTTCTGATCCAGCTTCCGCCATTAAATTTCCCCTGGTGCATTTTTTCCATTAACCCCCTACCCTGTCTCCCTGCTACCGTCCATCCTAAACTCCGTAAAACCACTCCTGTAAATCTTGTCACTTTCCCGACTCACCCACCTCTCCACGGACCCCGTCACAACCCCCGCAGACCCCTCTCACCTTTCCGACTCACTACCCGACACCCTCGTAACACCATTCCCCTCACGTCACCACACACCATCCCTGTCTTTAAACCCCGCGTCTAAACCCCCGTAACATCCCCGTGTCAACTACCCGACAAACTCACTCTCGCAGACCGCTCTACCTGACACCCCCGTAACACCATCCACTGCGTCACCACACACCATCCCCCGTAACACCATTCTCATGTCTAAACCCTCGTGTCAACTGTTCCATATACCCCTATCCAAACCCTGTCCCGACAACCCCCGTCTCCCTGTACCCCGGTCCTGATAACCCCTGTCCCCCATACATCGTTTAAAAATCTTACCCAACCGGCATACCCCCACCTCATCACGACTTTACATAAAGTAAATTAATATATTATAATTATTATTAATCTACATTATAATAATTATAATTATAATAATACATATATAATAATTATACTAATATATTACAAGTTATAAAAAAAATATAAAAAAATAAAAATCTCAAGGATGGTCAAGAACGAAAAACTTAAGGCCGATGTGAACAAATGCAGAGATGACGTCAACGGTGTAAGGTACCGAATTGACAATGTGGAAAAAACGCAAAAAAACATGAATGAAAAAATCGATAATTTACTTGAGATCGAGAGCAAAATTGATCGATTAATACAACAAGGTGAAAGATTATTGATGCTCTCCGAAAATGATAAAACTAAAACAAAAAGAAGACTTGATGAACATAGTGAAAAAATTGAACAATTAACGGAACGTGTCGAGGCCTTATTCGCAGAGCCCTTAGCTTATCGAAGACCACCACTGAGTCCAAAAATACCAGAAATAAATTCAGAAAATCAAGGGAACCAGGAAATTCCAGAGGAAATTTTTTCAAGAAGTATAGACACCTAGATTCCACGATAGAGATTACCAGAAATTTAAAAAGGAGTTACCAAAGTATGATGGCAAGGACCATAGAGGAGCTGTTGTTTGGATAAACAAAATGGATGGAATTTTTGAATCAAACCCCTCGCTAGGCGAATGAGAGAAGGTAATGACAACCTCTAACAGTCTAGAAGGAGAAGCTTATGATTGGTACCTTTGGTGGTCCAGGAAATGTGATGCCCGTTCATTCCACTGCAAGAATTTTACAACAGCCCTACTTAAAAGATTTCATGACGAAGAGGATGACGACCTGTATAACAAGTTCGTCCATCTCAAACAGAAGGGAAACGTAAACGATTATACTCATGAATGGGAGGTTCTCGCAACAAGGCAATGTGGATTCATGGATGAGCAACTCATCAAAATGTACATATGTGGCCTAAAAGATTACATTTGTAGTGAAATCAAACTATGGAATCCTAAAACAATTGAGGATGCAAGACACGCAGCAAGGCTAATAGAACAAAAAAATAAGTTCAATAAACCAGCATTCACAAGTCCAGAAAGGTTAAATAAATATTTAGATGATAGAACGAAGAAATACACTACAGACAAACCTAACAAGTATTTACCACGTCATTTGAGGGAAGGTCAAGCCAGTCATCAAGACTCAAATAAAAAATGGGAAAGCAAATGCCGATATTGTGGAGACAAATGGTCACCTGGGCACAAATGCAACAATAAAAAATTATATTCTTGTAAAGCAGAGAAAGAATCAAGCACATCTGGCAGTGATTCAGATAACGAAAGTGAAGAAGAAGGTGAGGCCCCCAATACTGAAACCGATGAGGCCATGCCCAAGATATCCTTGGTTGCAATAACAGGAATAACACAACCGCAAACGTTAAAACTAAAAGGGCACATAAAAAAGAAAATGTCACCATTCTAGTCGATATAGGGAGCACCCATAAATTCATAGATGTAAATGTTGCAAAGAAGTTAAACCTATTCGTATATCCGGTCGCAGATATAAGAGTAATGGTGGCAGATGGAAAAACAAATGATGGTGTAGGAAAATGCCACAAGATCAAGCTTCAAGTGGCAGATTACGAATTGGAATCTGGATTCTACACCGTACCCTTGGGAGGAGTAGACGTTGTCTTGGGAATTCAATGGCTACAAATGCTAGGGACCTATTCTAAATCACCAAAAACAATTTATAAAATTTAAATGGGAAGGAAGACAATACAAATTATACGGATTCCAGCCGCCTCCCACCTAGATTATATCCTCACAACAACCGGAGAAACTAATTCGAAAAGGAGCACCGGCTTACGTGGCACATTGTCATCAGATGGAGTTATTAACAACAGAAATAGTCAAGTCTCAACATCCAGAGATTCAAACATTAATCCAAAAATATGACAAGGTATTCCAAGACTTACCTATGAATCCGCCACCTAATAGAAACATAGAACATATAATTGAGGTTAAGCCAGATTCAACATCAGTTAATATTAGACCTTATCGATATCCTCACTACCATAAGACGAAAACAGAAAGGCTAATTCAAGACCTATTGAAATGTGGGGTTATTACGACAAGCACGAGTCCATATGTAGCCCCAGTAGTACTGGTTCAAAAAAAGGATGGATCTTTCAGACTATGTATAAACTATCGAGGGTTGAATAAAATAACTATTAAAAACACATTTCCTATACCCTTCATAGATGAGTTACTAGACGAACTCCATGGAGCTAAATACTTCTCAAAACTGGATTTAAGATCAGGGTACTACCAGATTCCAGTAAGATTAGAAGATGTACAAAACACTGCCTTCCAAACACACGAAGGTCATTATGAGTTTAAAGTCATGCCGTTCGGTCTAACCAATGCACCAACTACCTTCCAAGCAACTATGAATCAACTTTTTCACCCCTACTTAAGGAAGTTTGTATTGGTCTTCTTTGATGATATTCTTATTTATAGTAAAACTTGGAAGGAGCATATGAAGCATTTAGAACATGTACTCTCTCTCTTAGAGAAAAAACAACTCTATGCAAAACTATCAAAATGTTCCTTTGGTAAAGAAGAAGTAGAATACCTTGGTCATGTCATATCTCAAGAAGGAGTCAAGGTGGACCTTGAAAATATCAAGGCAATCACAGAATGGCCCAAACCAAAGAACATATCAAAACTAAGGGGATTCCTTGGATTAACAGGTTATTATCGAAGATTTATCAAGAACTACGCTCATTTAACAACACCCTTATCAAACTTATTAAAGAAAAATTAATTAAAATGGGATAACAATGCACAAGAATGTTTTGAAACGTTAAAAAGGGTTATGTCGTCTACACCTGTATTAGCAACACCAGATTTTGCAAAACCCTTTGTAGTAGAATGTGATGCATCAGGAATTGGAATAGGAGCAATATTAATGCAAGATGGCCACCCAATAGCATTTGAAAGTCGAAAGCTCAACAAAAAGGAAGAGTTAAATCTACCTATAATAAGGAAATGTTAGCTATTATGCATGCATTGGCTAAATGACGACAATATCTCTTAGGAAGCAAATTTTCGATACGTACTGATCACAATAGTCTCCAATACTTACTAAGACAGAAAACATTGTCCACAGAACAACAAAAGTGGATAGAGAAACTGTCCACCTTTGATATGGAAAGACAACATAGTTGCTAATGCACTATCATGAAAAGATGAGGAAGTAAACGCATATGCAACAACAATAGTCATTCCAGATTGGTTGGATGAGATTCGAGTTGAGTATGCCAAAGATCTTGAATCTAATTCCATAATCAACAATTTAGACCAAAACCCCAAATTTGAATGGAAAAATGACATTTTATGGTACAA
>ML777750.1:358659-379340 GCA_009831015.1 Picea engelmannii
TGATGCTACCGGGTAAATGGTATATTTTGTGCTCAAGTCCATTACCTGTAAATACCTCTCTAGCTAGGAGGGAGTGTTAATATTATGGTAGCTGCGGGAGGTATTTACCCCCACGTGTGAACTTGACGAGAATAGAAGACTTCAGGAAGCAAGAGAAACCCTAATGAGTTGACTAATAACCCTAGAAGCCTTGTCGGCTCAAGAAGATAATTTATATTAGGCTATTAGCCTCCGAGACAAGAAGTCGGCCATAAATAATAATAATATACTGAACAGACACTTATCTAGAAGGAGAAGTTGGCCCCAACAAAACTGGCAGAACTACTATAAATACAGGGTGCCAGTTCTCATTTGCAGCATCTCAGAATTGCAGTTCTGCAGTTTGGGGCGCACTGCAGTTGTAGTCTGGTGCGCAGGTTTGGAAGAAGAGCTGGTGCAGCTACAACAACAACAAGTTCTCAGTATTGGCTTGAATATCTCTTGGCTAGGGTTTGGAACATCTGATAAGTCTTTGTTGATGCGCTATCCTTGGGGAAAGGTGTGCTACCCTTTGTTTGGCTATCTAGCCTAGGGTTTGCTTACGGAGGAATTCTCAGTCAAGGTTAAGGTGCTCGGAGGGAGGCTTCGGCCTATGGTTGGGTGACGAAGGTATCGTCAATGGTAAAACAAGCACACCATCTTCTATATTCTAACAGTCATGGGCCTTCCAAGGCCTACATCAAGGTGAAAAGGGCAAGACCCCCCTAGGTCTAGGCCTGCCAGGTTGTCCCTGGTGGAACGTCCTCCTCTCACTCTAGTGCAAACCCCTGATATGTCTCTGCCCCTAGCTGGGGTCACAACATCCATATGGTGGGCTTTTAGCCCTATGGATGTCCGAACTAATCATCTCCCCATATGTACATGTCCATCGGGTGTGGTCCTGCAATATCAACAAATACGCCCTCCATGGGCTCATAAGTCACAGGTATCATAGCAATGTCAATCACATCTAATCATCAAGTTATTTAAATATGTGCATGAAACCCCCTTTTCCCGGACAAGTGCTCAAAGACATTATGCTATTCTACAAGCCAAGTTTGGAGGGGATGCTAGGACGTCCTATTGGGCCAATGCTCATTGGATGTGGGATGTTCCCGGATGAAGTTAGATCCATGCCATGTAAGTGGATGAGGTGGTAGGGGATGTCTGGGCAATGGGTGCAGTGATAGAAGTGAGGATTTGTGTGATAAGATTTAGGCATTGTTGCTAGGGATAATTGTTGATGTTTTAGTAGGTTTGTGTCAACACGTGGGAGTCGTCCTTAATGCCTCTTAGAACCTTAGGAGATTCATTTTATTAAGTGATTAATAAAGTGAATGACCTTTTTAATTAATGTGAGCTTAATTCAGTTAAATGCCTAAGTTTGTTGGCATTAGTAACTTAAGTGAGTTGATCAAGTCCTAGCCATTAGATCTAAAGTAAACATGAGATTAGATCGTAGTTGTTGATCACTTTAGGAGATCTAGGATTTTGGACTTGGGGTTAACTCAAGATTATAAAAGGCAGCCTAAGTGAGAGGATGAGACACATAAAAAGTACATTGGACCAAAGAAGGAGTCTTTGCTCATGTGCTTGTGTCACACACGGAGTGAGAGAGTGAGATCTCATTGATTAGGTGGAGAAGGACATTAATCCAAGTGTGCAGGGTAGGGGTCGAGGATAGGAGTAAAGGGGCAACAAGGGAGATAGCAGCCAACCAATAAGATCGAAGGACTGATCTTGAGGTTTGTAGGGCTTGTCTGTTGATTTGTATTCCTTATGTGGGCCCTTTTCCAAGGACGGGAGCCCAGAATAATAATAATAAATCTCATAGAACTGGTTTTTCCTTCGGGTTTTTTCTAGGGGTGTTTACCGAAATATCTTGTGCAATGTGTTTGGTTTCTTGTTAATTTTCTGCTGATTTATTTGTTTAAGATCGTTAAACCTCAATGGTGCTATTATTTAGTAAATTTGCTTAATGAGTTTGTTACATTAAAGGGTTTACTAGGAAATAATTTGCTAGCAGCTCGGTTATGAAAATTAACATGCTATCAGAGCTTGGTCTCTGAAGAGAAGCCAGATTTGCCAAGATCTAGATTTTATGCAGCGCAGGCAATGATATTTTGCAGGCTACAAGTTAAAGGGTAAATTAAAAATATAAAGAGAGGAGTACATCGTACGACAACTGTACAACCGCCATATGGATTGTACAACCGCTCAGATTTGCTGCAGATCGGGTGCTATAAGACGTGGTGGCTTGGGTCAGTGTAAGATCGAGCTGTAGATTTAAGGCCACAGGCTGAGTTAGTCGCTGCAGTGAATATGTGGTTGTAGAGGACTACAGTGGCGGACAATTCGTAGTGAGGTTGCGGTAAGTGCGTGGCAGTTGCGAGAGAAAGATCTGGTCGAGAGCCACAACAATAGGTGTCTGCAGAGGTTGTTGTGGGCAAGGGGTGCACAATGTAGTGGAAGCGGACATAGCCGAGATGAAGGAGTCGACGATTGTGTGATTGGGGTTGCAGAGAAGTGGTTGTAGCCACAACCCGTCGAGCAGAGAAAATTCATGCAGGGAGCCGAGGGCAGAGGCCCTGGGAGGAGCAACAAGCAGGGAAAAGTTGCGCGCGGGGGTCAAGTGGTTGTTGAGGTCGCACGTGCAGAAGGATGATGGTTGCAGCCACTCAACAAGCCGCCAGCCAACAAACAAGGGAAGCCAACAACCAGATAGGGTCGCAGAACAACCCAACAATAGACTGTAGGGACTAGAGTGTCGAGATAGCCGTCAACAAAGGTCCGAGTAGCGGGCAGGCACACTGGGCAGTGGGTAGAGGTCCGAGCAGCGGGCAAAAATAGTTGGGAATGCCAAAAAAGGACTTGGGCAGTAGCAGAAGGCTGTGGGTAGCTTCAGGCAGGGGTCTAGGTGTTAATATTATGGTAGTTGCGGGAGGTATTTACCTCCACCTGTGAACCTAAACGAGAATAGAAGACTCCGGAAAGCAAGAGAAAACCCTAATGAGTTGGCTAATAACCCTAGAAGTCTTGTCGGCTCAAGAAGATAATTTATATTAGGTTATTAGCCTCCAAGAGAAGAAGTCGGCTAGAAATAATAATAATATACTGAACAGACACGTATCCAGAAGGAGAAGTCGGCCCCAACAAATCTGGCAGAACCAGTATAAATACAGGGCGCCAATTCTCATTTTGACACATCTCAAAATTGTAGTTCCCAGTTGGTGCGCACTGCAATTCCCAGTTTGGTGCGCACATGTGGAGGAGGGTTGCAGGTGCAGCTGCAACAGCAGCTAGTTTTCAGTATTGGCTTGGACTATCTCTTGGCTAGGGTTTGGACTATCTTATCAGCTATTGTTGGTGCGCTATCCTTGAGGAAGATGCGCTACACCTTGTTTGGCTATCTAGCCTAGGGTTTGCTTCCGGAGTAATTCTCAGTCAAGGTTAAGGTGCTCGGGGGGAGGCTTCGGCCTATGGTTGGGTGATGAGGGTATCGTTAATGGTAAAACGAGCACAATCTTCTATATTCTAACACCAGGCAGCGGGCAACTGGTCTAGGGCAAGGATTCGAGCAATGAAAATTTGTGTTGAGTTGGTTGCGAGCAATGGCAAGCAACATAGTGGCATAGAACAAGGAGCAAGTAGCTCCAAAGGTTGGGAAACTTAGAGGGAGTCAACCTTCAGGTTCAGGTGGGAAGGAGCATCCTTCCAAGTCTTTCAAGGAGTCATGGTACGAGATGACCATGCAAGATGCTCAGGAGCAGGAGGCTTCTAAGAGCATGCTCAGAGGGAAGTCTTCAAAGATGGGTCTGAGCAAGATGGCAAGGATAGCTTTAGTTTCAGAGGGAGCAGCCAATCGGGTGGATTGGAGAGCAGCCATGGTAGCAGATCTGATAGCAAAGATAGAGCCACCTCCAGGTCGTAGAAGTACCTTCCTCGCTAAAAGGGAGTGTTGATGTTTTATTAGCATCAGACAGGTACTTCCACATAGGTTTGTGTCAACACGTGGGAGTCGTCCTGAATGGCTCTCAAAACCTTAGGATATTCACTTTATTAAGTGATTAATAAAGTGAATGACCTTTTTAATTAATGTGAGGTTAATTGAGTTAAATGCCTAAGTTTGTTGGCATTAGTAACTTAAGTGAGTCGATTAAGTCATAGTCATTAGATCTAAAGTAAACATGAGATTAGATCTCAGTCGTTGATCACTTTAGGAGATCTAGGGTTTTGTACTTAGGGTTAACTCAACATTATAAAAGGCAGCCTAAGTGAGAGGATGAGACACACAAAAAGTACATTGGACCAAAGAGAGAGTCTTTTCTCATGTGCTTGGGTGACACAGAGTGAGAGAGTGAGCTCTCATTGATTTGGTGGAGAAGGAAATTCATCCAAGTGTGCAGGGCAGGGGCTGAGGTTAGGAGCAAAGGGGTAGCAAGGGAGATAGCAACCAACCAACAAGATCGAAGGACTGATCTTGAGGTTTGTAGGGCTTGTCTATCTGCTATTTTGTATTCCTCAGGGTGGGCCATTTTCCCAGGAGGGGAGCCTAGAATAATAATAATAAATCTCACAGAATTGGTTTTCCCTTCGAGGTTTTTCTAGGGGTGTTTACGTAGATATCTTGTGCAATGTGTTTGGTTTCTTGTTAATGCTTCTACTGATTTATTTGTTTAAGATCGTTAAAACTCAACCGTGCTATTATTCAGTAAATTTGCTTAATGAATTTGTTACAACAAAGGGATTACTAGGAAATAATTTTCCGGGAGCTAGGTTTTGAAAATTAACAATAAATTCCATTTCCTGAAGACATTTGTAGATCAACTACATTCTTTGATCAAGGTGTATATTTGAAGATCGTATTCTCATCTTGGCAACTCCATTGGAAGAACAAAGTCCTTGTTCTTTGCAGATTTTTGAAGACCTTGTGCTTGTTTGTGCTTGTAAGGTGAAACAAGCAACATTGTAAACTTGGCGACTCCACATCATTGGTATGAGGTATATGTATACATGACATTCACCTTGGCGACTCCACATCATTGGCATGAGGTATTGTATTGTATTTTGAGATTTTATATCAAGTTGTATATGCATGTGAAGAAATATGGCACAATGGGAATTTCATGAATTGTATGCTCCTATTGATATTAAGAAAATTCCTGGGTACCCAATGATTATTCTCCAAAATGGTTGAAGCACATTCCAAAGTTTGATGGGGATGCTCCTTTTGCTACTCAACATATCACATCATTTTTGAAATTTGTTTCAAAACTCAATGTAATACATCATGATGTCTTGATAAGACTATTTATGTATTCCTTGGAAGGGGATCCAAAGACTTGGATCAAGCATTGTTGTAGGCCAAGAAAATATCTTCTTTTGTAGGTTTGATCCATGTTTTCCTCAAGCGTTGGCATCCTCAGTATGAAGAACAGAAGTATGAAGAGATTCTTGGAAAGTTTGTGGCAGCCCTACATAAAGATGAAGAAGCACGTCATGATCCTATGGAAGATTAAGCACATGAAGAGCATATGGATGAAGAACCTTCCCATGTTTCCATGGTAGAGCAAAATCCACCTCTTGATTCCATTGAAGATCAAATCTATGAAGATGATTTTGAAGATCAAGCACCTTAAGACTCCATTAAAGACCAAGAGCATGAAGAAGTTTATGAAGAAAGCACTCTAGCCCCCATGCCATCATCTCATGAAGACAAGGGTTTGGTAAGAAATGATCCTCTTCAAATTTTGAATTTGATCATGCATTTTTTAAAGATTTGGAGAGGGATATTTATGAAGATGAACCCTTAAAGAAAGATAAATTTTCAGGCCTATTTATTTCTTCATATAATGAGAAAGGGGGCAGCCAAAGAGATGAAGATGTAGACATCAATTTTCAGATTAGCATTAATAGTTTGGATGTTGATTGTTGGAAATTCTATGGAGATCCCATCTATTACATTGATTTCGATAAATCTAGTGAAAAATATGTAGAAATTTTGCCTTTTGAGCAGCCATCTATAGTAAGTGCATTTTCAAAAAATTACATGATTAATTTTCAACCATGTCCTCTTGTGAATAATTCAGAAGATTTCCAAATTAGAGAGCATATTCTTGATCATGAAAATGCAGAAATTTATCTGAATAATTTATAGCCATGTTTGATGAAGGATGATGGTGTTTTATTTCATTCTATAGGGCATGTATATGACAGTCAACATTCAGAAATTTTCCAGCCACATTGTCTTATAGATGGGGCAGCATTTTTGCAGTCAAAAGGGTGTGATTTCAATGGTAGAGATGCAGAAATTTCTCAGCCATCATCTTCTCTAAATTTTGAAAAATTTGTATATGAAAAATCAACGTTAGAGGACACTTTTATGGCTGTAAATTGCATGAGGTTTTCAAGTTTTCATAGTAGAAATTTACAGCCACCTCTTTCTTCATTTTTTCCTCAATATGTCGTTGAAAATCCAGCTGGGAAGTATGTTTTTGGTGTTGAAATATGAATGGGGCAAAGGTGTTTTCAAAGTCTCCAGCCACATGTGAAAGGCCAACATGTCCTAAATTTGGGGCAATTTTTTTTCTTAGAATTGGAATTTTCATCTCATATCTTACCTTGATATTTGTTGGAAGCCATCGAAGATGTATTTTGCAGATTTCTTGTGAAGCCATCTCAAGCTTTGAGGAATGATATTTTACATGGAAGCCAAGGAGGCCATTTCTTGGAACATGTGGATCAGCCTTATGAGATGCATGGGGTGCATCATGAAGACCTTGCTTTGAGCAACGATGGATTATCATTGTCATATTGTAGCTCTATTCAAGAATGGACCGAGCAAGCTTGTGGATGCACATGCCAATCTTGGCACAATTATGGTGCTCTTGTCCATCCTCATAAGTTGGATTTTATATTTTGTCATGATGTAATATTTGTATCAGCTCATAATCGTTTTGTGCTTGACGTATCCTTGTTTCGGTTCATAGCCAAACACAAGAATATGGCTCTTGATGTTCATGAAGTGTTGGTTTGGCTTCATTGGTTGTATGATTATACTTAGCACTTTCATTTCTTATGTCAAGTATAGTAGGGTAGGAGGAATAAGCTAATGAGAGCATTATATAGGAGGAATGAGAGCATTATATAGGAGGAATAAGCTCAACATTTGAGCATTAGTTGTTTTCATGTTGTTATTGTCTTTGTTGGCTTATGCCTTTTCATTGTAAAGCCAAATTTTGGACTCCTGGTGATGTAATGTATACATATATAAAAAAGAAAAAAGAAAAAGAAGAGAATGAGTATGTTGTGTTTAGGGATGTGGTATGTATCCATCTCCCCACATGGTCTTGCTTCCTCCTATTTCTTTGCAAGTACAACCAGAGATTTTGAGGCTCCTATGCACTCTTCTTTCAGAGCATATCGCCAAGATGGAGTCAGATGTTATCGCTCATATTTTATGAGGATTGCACATGTGATTTTCATCACATGATTCAGAGATGTGCAGGATGGCATGCTGATGGATGTTGTCTTGGTAGATAAGATAAGATAAGGTAAGGTAATTTTATTAATGTCCAACAAATGATCACAAAAGTAGGTCATTTTCTCTTTGGTTGATGGTCATGGATTGGTTCTCTCTTCATGGTTGCTCTTGTTTTGGTTGATGATTATGAGATGATCTTTGATGCTATTGTTTTGCTACATGGGGGTCACCCATTACATAGTAAACATGCCTCAATATTATTATATCAGTGGTTAGTTTGCACATGGCTCAAGTTCTTTGGACTCATGGATGATGGATGATCGTGAGAGTGCCCTAGTGCTAGACATGTCTATGACGATCCTATCGAGATACTTGACGCACTAGACAGGGATTTTCATAGAATGCTCCCTTCATTGCATGGTTTTTCATGGTGATATGTCTACTCCATATGCGACATGTGACCTTGTTGCTAGAGTGCTTGTCCTATTTAACATGTTTTGACATTGAGATTGCACCCTGTTGTCCACTGAGTTGCACTCGTTGGACTTGCAGTTGAGCCGCCAAAGTTTGAGCAATCAAAAGCTCAGTATTCAGAGTGCAAAAGTTCAACCGGTCTATTTGACCAACTTTTTCCACATTTCCATACCTTGCGGGCTAAGTTGCGTGAAACGGGGAAACGTTTCTAAGTTTCCGAAACCGGGACGGTACGAAACAAGCCCTCAAAAAATGGAAACGTCCGGGGAAACGCCGTATATATATATATATATATATATATATATATATATATATATATATATATATATATATATATATATCATTTTTTTAATTTTATATATTGAGGGAGTCGTCTCCCATATTTGGCAGACCGTCACTTGTGTGTATGAGTTGCATGAGATATGTTTCATAAAATATCTATCACTAGAACACATGTAAATTGTTAGTAGAAATTCATCAACCAGCTTGGAGTACAAAACTTATCAATGCTAAAAACACCATCATTGAACAACAAACAATTATATTCTTGTTGGGGATATTACATATTGTGCTTTTCAAGAGAAGTTTATCAGAGCTATGCTCAACGTTCAAAATGGTTCAACAACACTCTTATGAGGACACTAGCTGCAATTTTGAGTTTCGAAAACCAGACAAGTATGAAACTTAGATGTGGAAACAAGGTTGATTTATGCATCAAACACATGTGAGTTTCGTGGGATAGTCAACAGAGTTTTAAATTTCCAAATGACAATTCCTAAAACCAACATTCAAACTCAACTTTGACTAAAAGCACTAATAGAATTTGTGGCACCAACTTTAGGAAAAACACCATCATTGAACAACAAACAAGTATATTCTCCTCTATAGCGCTTTAGAACGTCCAAAACGCCAGTCGTATGGGCTGGTACGGCTAGGAAACGTCGTCGTACGGTACGGTCGACAGCGTTTCTCGGCCATACCGTACCCATACCTGCGTTTCGTCTCATTTCGGCGGGGGAAACAGGGGGGGTAGTGTTTCCTGCAACTTAGCCTGCGGGGAATTGCAATAAGAGATGTTACATGAGAACTTTGTAAAAGGTTTAGCCACCTAAGACTTAGACATGAGTTGTTACTCTGGAGTGATTTTTTTACTTGTTAATTATATTCTGTTGTCCAAGCAATTTATAATTTCAGAGTTTTTTCACTCAATTCCTCCAAAGTTGGAGTATATACTCATGGTTAGGCCTTAGCATGGTCCTCTAAGATTAGTGTCTAATGTATATTACCATGCTAAACATTCTCCTAGAGTTTTATGGAAATGTGCTAAATCCCCCTTAGGAGTTTTTAATTTTTTCAGTTATTAAAAAATTTCCCGTAAAAATGAATTTTTTAATTGTAATTTGAAGTTGTATTAAAAAAGTGGTACTAGGAGGATTCATCTGCATTGGGGGTGCTCATTTTTGAACCTAGAGCTCCCACTTTACCTAAGTACCCACTTTTGTGAGTGAAATTAATGATTTTAATCGCTAAAAAGTCAATTTTACTCACAAAACCCAAGAAAGACATAAAAAATCAGAATTGCTAAATTTTAACAAAGTTGTCAGAAACATGTTTAAACATGTTTTGAGTGAAATAAATCCTAAAAGGCTATTTGGCAGCCAAAGGGAAGTAAAGGAGAGCATCTATTGGTTGAAGACTCAAGTCAAAGGGAAGCCACCTTGCATTTTAACAAGTGCACAAAGGAGAGGTGCGCCCCTCTTGAGAGGTGGCACATTCTAGAGTGGGCTTCCCACCTCTTGAGGGGTGGTGCCCCTCTATCTCTTCACTTTTCAACACTTGGCAAACATGTGGAGTATGGGAGAGGTGGCAACCATCTCCTCACACTTGGTGCGCCCCTCCTCCTCTAAACCTACTTCCCTTTTCCTATATAATAAAGCTCTCTCCCATTTGCAATCTAGTTGGAGCTAGTGAAGGATTGCTATTGTAAATCATTTGTACTATCATTCTATTTGGAATAAAAGGCTTTGGAGGCCAGTTTTGGTGATCAAGCTTCATGTGTGGATCTTATTTGTCAATGGTGTGCTAATTTGCGAGATAACTTGTTTTGCTCTTTTTGTTTAATTATTGGATTGTGGCCTTCAAGTGGAGTTGTCTCCAAGAAGGGTAAGACTAGAAGAGCTAGGTTGCTTTATAGTTTTATTGTTTATTGTATATGAATATTTTATGTTGCACATCCATTTCGGTTAATGTTTATGCTTTCTTAAAATTTCTTATGCAAAAACACTATTCTACTAATATTTTATTGGCAAGAAATATCTAAGTTTGCAGGATCTCACAACTTGAAGAGGAGGATAGGCTTTGCTGCACTCTCTTCTCCTTGAAGCTCTTAAGAAAGACAAAAGACCCTTTTTGATTCATCAAGAAGACTCCATCTTGCCCAAAGTTCCAAGGCTTTGAAGATCCTTCTCTCTTTCTCAAATTTCATCATTATTTCTTGGTTACTTTAAAGATCTTATATGCAAGTTATTTGAATCTGATTTAAAGCTTGAAGATATCTAGTTTCAATTTTGCATATATAGGAAAAGCTAGATCTATTTTTGCATCTAAAAGTTTACATTTTAAAGCAAAAGATTTAGAGTAGGAAAAGAGCTAGTTTTGTCAAATTTATTTTCTAAATTCATAAAGGATAAAGATAGTCTCTTTTTCTAAGTGCTTCATTTATATATTTGGCATTCTAGTGCTTGTAATTTGCTGCCTTAAAACAACAGCAAAAGATCTTAAGGAAGCAAACTTTCTAGCTTGATTCCTTAGTTCCTTTTTGTAGTTTTTTCAATAAAGTTTACTTAGGAAATTTTGGGCTTTCATTACTAACATCCCAAGACACTTTTAAAGTGTTTTTGGGCATATTATATCTTGGTTTGCTTGCGGTTTTGTGCAGGTTTGTGAAAGAACAAAGGGATATGTTGTCCAAATATTGAAGATTCAAAGCTTCCAAGACCCCCAAAACTACCTTGTACCTTTCAAAAATATTGTAAAAGTCTATTTTTTGTTTTTCGATCCATTTATAAGGATCCTTATCTCATTTAAAGAGATCCAAAGTCTCTTCAAGAGACCATTGTAACCGAGTTAGTAAAATAAGTGACCCAAGGGAGGCCTCACTTTGTGTTTCCCCTGGGGGGGGTTGGTGTTGTGGTTTTGGAGCAATTCTTCATTTTAGTTCTTTCTCTTACTTTAAAATTTAAAACAACAATCACATAGATTAGATTTCAATTTGGCAAGTAATACTTTAATTGCTAGATTAGATTTCCCTTATGCAACTTTAGTTTCTGCAATTTCAAAGTTGGTAAATAAACCGTCTCCTCAGCTCCTCGCAAGAGGTTGGTCAGTGAAGACTTAGTAATTAGAAAACATTTCCTTTCAACATTTTTACTTTCTTGTTTAAAATAAACATTTCCCCTCAACTCCCAGTGTTGTTCCTGACCCTTCCAGTTGCGAGCTTGTCTCGATCATCTGGGAGTAAGTTTCATACACGCTGGGTTGGTCAATGTGGAGTAGTAATAATAGGAAAATCTTAAAAGAGGACTATTGCTTGGCTTTAAGAACCGCCTAGAGGGAGTGTGCGAAGTTTCACGGAATACCTCAGGTTTGTTCCCCTCAGTGTTGGACCTCCGACACCTCTAGTGGGCTTGTTGGTGAAACCATTGGGTTTCGACAAGTTCTCAGCAAATCTTTGAGCTAAAGGGATAACCTCTCTAGAGGCCAAATTTAGATTAGCTCTCAAACACTTTATTTTCTTGCAAATAAAATTTATCTCATTAACCTACTATCAATAAAGACAATCTAATAAAATACGTGATCTACAACTGCCCACGATACCTTTCAGGAACTGGTCTCATTTTCACATTACACAAAGCCATTTGCTTCAAGTATCTTTATTTCTCAAGCACTTGTTATTTATCTTGAAGCATTTACTAATTTACTTGCATCTTGTTATCTCAAGTATCCTTTTATGCAAGTATTTCTTTATGTATCTTGTGGTGGTTAATTGATTTGTGCTCTTAAAGTAGATTTACTTCATATATTGTCTTTTCCAATAAACTCATAGAATAGTAATTGCTTAGATTTAGTTTTAAGCCTTAGATTATTTTCTTTAGGGACTACCCCCCTTGGCTTCGCTAAAAGTTGGCCTGCACGGAGGAGTTGAGGATTAGGTGACAACACCTTAAGTCTAACTTGCCCCCAAGGACACACCGAGTGGATTGAAGATTTCTTCCACATTACCCAGGTGTGTATAAAGGCGACAACACAGCCTATGATGGATATACACTTCATTTGATTGAGTGCTTACCTAGTACACACATTTTGAGGATGACTTGGCATGATGGAGGTCTACTACTTGGGCACCCTTGCTTGTTTGATGATTTTTGGCACTTGGATAGACTTGTGATAGGGTTTACTATCATTTTTGGTAGAGCGCTCTCCCATTGTTGACTTCATGGCACATCTTTGGAGGTTGAACCATACGCATTATAGCTTTTGAGGAGCCTTCTGCCTTAGAAGTTGTGACATCTCCTTGGGTGTTGTGACCTTTCCTTGGGCATTATGACACTGCATTGAGAGTTGTAACACTACATTGGGAGTTGTGACATTGCATTGGGAGTTGGAGCTAGCGTGTGGGTGTCCACCTTTGAGGAGTTTGTTGATGGAGAACTCACTTACCTTGGCACACGTGTATGCCATCTCATCATTTTTATTGTTGTTTATTGCTAGAGAGGGGTTGTCCCCTTTTCCAAGGTGTTTGTTAAGATCTTGCACATGGATTGAGTAGTTGGTGGTTTGACCCCTCACATTAGGGGATCTAACTACTTGCACATGATTTGATGGCTGTTACACCTTGGAGACAACCCATGCATGCTATTTTAGGAGGGACGTGCCACCTACTTGCACATATTTAGTGGAGTGGCTTGTATTGGAGGAGATTGAGGGAGTGCTATCATACTCTATTGTTTCTCCTATGTGTGCTACTTTGGAGTTTGCGTTTGTAGCTATGTAGAGAGGTCATCCCACTCTTGGAGGCCACCTTGCATGCCCTATCATGCATTATTGTTTAGACATCCACTTGAGGAGGTTACTTTGCACACATTTCCATGCTATCAATGGTGAGAGTGTCCATTTGTGGACGTTATCTACTTGGTCTTCCACCTACTTTGATGATGTCCCATTCTTGGAGGATTCATTGCACACTTGTTCATGTATATTAAGGAGGACGTCCACCTTCAAGAGGCCATACATGCCACTTTAGGGAGCTTACACTTGGTCAAATATTTCTTGGATTATGGAGGTGTTATCCCCGATTTCATGGGATAACTAGGAGATCATGTCTTGAGGCCCACAGGTCCTAGACATGGAGTACCGAGAGCAGGATTGACCTAAGCATGGCCCCGAAGGGCCCATCCTTTTCTTCTTTCGTCAGATTCGTCTTGTCAGCAACAACAACATCCATCACCATCGGCTTGGTCTTGTATCGGAGAAGGCTCTTGCTCCATGAGGTAATTGGTCCAGGTATCATGGTATGTGTCACTTTTGATCATTATAACCTTTAAATGTATGCATCTAATTCCTTTTATTTCTGACGACTGCTTGGATCTTACATTGACCCACTTGACCATGCTTGGGGAGATTGATCGGGTGCCCTAGCAATCCTGTACCCATAGGTTTTGGTTTGCCACTGGGGGGTTTCTAAAGAGCCATTGTCCGCTCCCATCATACCATCATTTTTCCATCTTGTCTCCCGCTCATCTGTCCCATTCCCCTTGTCCGGGTATTAGGATGATTTGTTTGTGGGGTTGCACCTTATCTCATGGGAAGAAGGTGCTAAAGGCCCAGAAGGTAAAAGTAGCTGGTAAAAGATAAAAGCCTAAAAATGAAACCTCGAGATGCTTCGCCCGGGGATCCCCAAGAAGGCAATAAAAAGCCTCTCAGCAAGAAACAAGAGGGACCCGAAAAAAATAACAAACAAGACCTAATCAAGAGAATGGGGGGTCTCATCACAAGCCAACCTATTATGTTCATGGGTACCTAACAGCATGACATTGCCACCATCTGGTTACCACGCCAGGGCAGTGACCTTTGGTTGCATGGCCAAGGGAAAGGCGGTCTCATCACGAGCCAGCCTTATCACGACTGTGAAAGTACTTGTGGGTAACACTGCCAGCTTTGGTCACCATGCCAAGGCAGTGTCCTCTGGTTAGCCCTTGAATAAAAAGAAAAAGAAGAAGAAAAAAGCTAATAAAGAAAAGAATAAAGACAAAAGGGGCTTGGAAAAATTTGCATCCATGACGGGTACAACTCGCCTTCTACAAAGGCACCCACAAGTAATATCATGCATCCCTGACTCTCACTCTACCCGTGTGTCTGGACATCCCTTAAAACCACTTCACCTCGTTTACATGGCTTGGATGAAACCCCTTGGAGACTTTCCTTTTCTTATGAATACTAGCCCAATAGGGTATCTTGTCCTTTTTCTCAACCTTGTATTGTAGGTTTTTGTAGAGTCTTTGAGCTATTGAATGATATATGAGGGATTTTATGCATATGTTTGATAAAATTGATGACGAAATGTGATTGACATTGCTATGATCCTTGTGACTAATGAGCCCATGGAGGGCGTAGTTTTTGATGTGCAGGACCATGCCCAACGGACAGGTACCACGTGGACCGGTACACATGGGGAGATGATTAGTTTGGACCTCCATGGGGCTGAAGAGCCCATCAAATGGTTGTTGAGACCCCATTAGGGGCAGAGACAGGACAGTGTTTGATTGAGCTTTTGCATCTAAGAAGAAGAGGACGTTCCATTAGGGGCACTTTGGCTGAGCCCGACCCAGGGGGGTTGACCCACTTCCAGTGGAACGTTTCCCTTGGATGGCCTAGGACGTCACCTAGGAGCCATTGACGTCATCTTGAGCGTGTGACAGCTTGACAGAGCAGCTAGCACGTGTGGCATGATTGGTAGGCCCAAAGAGGGCCAACGTTTTGTCATTTTGTGCTGCATTTGCCCTAAAAAAGGGCTAACGTCTCCCTCAGTAGGGCTTGATGTCTTGCTTATGCTCAGTTAGGGTTTTGATTTGACAATTTAATGTAAAAACAGTATGATTTTGGTTTGTAGCCTTGTCGGCTATTTTTAATGACCTAAATTAATTAAAGGTCATGATACAATATATATTGAGGAGTTTTATCCTCATTTTGACATAACACACAACTCTCTCTCCTAGTGAGATCTGATTTTTTGCGCCCTACTTGGGTATTTCATCTTTTGAGTGAGGCGCACTTGTTGAAGGAAGGCTTTTCTTGGCATTTTTGGCATTTCTCTTGAAGGAAGGTTTACAACTAGGGTTTGCAATGCTATTTCTTCATGATATGTAAGTGTTTTTTCTGCAAAACTTCTTAATTGAATGGTTGTAGTCTTATATTCTTGTATTTATTATAAATTTTGTTGATTTTAAAACCCTAGGGGACAAACACACAAGTAGGTTGTTGTCTCATGTCCCCTAAAAGAGAAATTTTCAGCTATTGAAGAAGGAAGGAAGAGCCTAGCCATTGCTACACTCTTTTTACTTCTTCCCTTGTGCTAGCCGTGCTTTTTAAGAGTTGAGAAGGAGGAGACGTCCCAGGCCTAGGTTATCTACACCTAGGGTCGTCCTGCTTCTAGGGTTTGGTGATAGGGCCTTGCTATTGCAACACTCTCCCTCACCTCACTCTCTTGTCTTGACTTATCTTTTATGCTAGCCGTTTTGCCAAGTTTAACCTAGGGAAGGAGGAAAGAACACGAGGCCTTGCTTAAGCAACACCGGAGTGAGCCTCTTTCCCCTAGGGTTTTGATTCTGGGGCCCTGCCATTGCAGCACTTCAGAACCCTTCCCTCTAGTCCTTAGCCTTTTCCCTTCAACCTTTGTGCCCTCTCTTAAATTAACTCCATTTACCCTTAGGCACTGATCTGAGGTCCCTAACGTTGAAGTGATAGTGGTCAAACAACTCTTAAAACTTTTATAAATTTGAAACCCTAACTAACTACTAACCCTAATAAGGTTGAAGTCACACTTGGTTATTCTATCTTGACGCAACACTCTCTATTGATAAGCAATTAGATGGTGTTTTAAAGCATTTATTGAGTAAAGGATTGATTGGATACATTGTTTGTTGCATCATCTCAATATTTATTGATGAATTGATATTGTTCCATTGTTATTATTGATAAACATTGATCTCGTCAATATCCATTGTCTTAATTGCTAATATATTGACATCAGATAGTTATATGAAGTACTAACCCATTGAATTATAGCCTGCATATATTGTTTTGCTATTGTCTTGTTCCGGGCAGGTGTTCTCATTTGGGGCTACACTTCATTATTGGTTGTTTAGCCGGATTATTTGATCTTGGTGGTAACCTGTGAGGAGGGACTTTTACTTTGATCTTTATACCTTTGCCTCTTCAAAACCCCAGGTTACCGGGGACGTCTCCCTTGGGCCTAACCTCCCTAAAGAGAAAGAACCTCCCCATTGAGGTGACATTGGGTGGGGTAGGTTCCTGTTACGCCAGTTTGGCCTCTATCCTCTAGCCTTTTGACCTAGCTACAAACTATACGATAACAAGAGGCATCCCACTCCTTGGGAGTTGAGCGACCCCTAGATGAAGATTCTTGTGATACTTTGGAGCCTTTTTTGACATGGTCTACTACATTCGAGGAGTTGCATTACTAACTAACTCCATTATTTTACTATTGTTTGACTTGTTTCATGGAGCTAGTTACTTGAGAACATTAGTATTTCTTTTCTAATATATTTTATTGAATCTTCTTGGAGAAAAATGTCGATCTCCACAATTCATTGCTACTTTTAGTAAGGAGGCTGTTGAGAGGGCTATTTCATTGTATTCTTTCGAGAGATTAGTGGATCTAGGAAAACACATCATATTTTATTCCAGATGAAGATGGAGCTCAAACCTATATAAGGGTTTTCTCTCTTCATTATTTCTCATTCTTGGATTTGGGGAGAAATCCCTTGGAGCTTAGTTGAATATCTTTTGGATGCTTTGGAGGATTAATGAAATGCCTTGTGGATGAGGAGGTCTTCTAGATTTAAATTCTCTCTCTCTTGTTGCTGGAATTATCTTGACATATGTTTATGGAGTAAGAATTTGATAGGCTCTCTTTCATTTTCCATTAAATTCACATATATTTCATTCTGGGAGATCATAATCTTCATAAGTGTTGGATATTATTGCTCTAGTAATGTCCTTAGCTATATTTATGCAATTTAGGACAACAAGGAAAGGGTTAATGTTTCTTGAGTGTTTCAACCTTATTAATCTCTTTCCATCATTAGGATTGCCTCCCATTTGAGCCTTGATTTGACGTCATTGCCTGATGGAAAGACACTAGTCTTCGATCCTCCCATCCACTTTATTTTCTTAATTCATAAAAAAATGTTTTTTTAAAACCATCTCTTCATTTCACCTTCGACTTTCTTGCACAAGTTTTAACAATCCTGTCCTAGGGAAGACCCCCTTGAGTCGAAGGAGAGCCAACCTAAAGTGTAGAAGAGGGTTGGTGAGGTGACAATGGCCTCCCTCTTAGTTACACCAAAACCTTGCTTATGCTTTAGGAATTTATCTCAAGAAGTGAGGGTTGTGTGATAACAAAACCAACTTTATTATGATTGGAAGAGTCAGAATCATGCTACCACTTTCTGATTCCAAGGGAGGGTACCAACATTTTCAAAGCTAATGGAATGTGTTGTCGGAAATGTTACCCCCCAGACTAGGGGTAACTAAGGAGATGATGTCTTGAGGCCCACATGTAGCAAACATGGAGTGCTAAGAGCCGGATGGATAGCAGAGCCCATAGAGCCCCTCTTATTCACCACAATTCACCATCGACATCATTTGCAGCAGAGCAATGTCCATTACATCGGCCTGGATCCCAGAAGATAGCAGGTCTTGCTTCATGAGGTAACAAGTCCAGTCTCATGGTAAGTGTCACTTTAATATTTGAAGCATTTAAGCATGTTGCAAAGAATCCTTTCTTGATTGTGGAATGTTTGCTTGGAAATTATATCTTCTGCCCAATTTCACCTTGGTGGTTGGCATGGTATCCTAGTAAATTGGTCACCCTCAGGAAAAGGGTTTCTACTTGGGGTTTCCTTGAAGGGTCATCGTACCATTCCTCACTCATAATTACCACTTTCCACACTTCTTCCCCTCTGTTTCCTCGTCTTTTGGGTTTTCGGGTGCATTGACCCCAAGAAGGGCTTGTACCTCATTTCATGGGAAGAAGGGGATGAAAGCCCAAAGGTGTTGTAGGTGACATCATACATAAATGCTCACCCTAAAGTCCCGAGAGCCATGGAATGCTTCTCTGAATGAATAAAGGACTTTTAAATTAAAAAAAATGAATAAATGATGTCTGCTTGATGGGCGAATGCATTGCGATGTTCTTTAATTTCCAGTGCATATAGCACTCAATGTGTTCTAAATTCAAGTGGCATTGTGGTGTTCTTTTTCTTTCCATTGCACATAGCACTCAATGTTTGGACTTAATAAAAAGGAAAATAAAGGGCTTGGAAAAAGGTTGCATTGTAAACAAAGGGAAACTAAAGGATGTAGCACACCCTCCACAAAGGCACCCATAAATGAGAGAATATGAACCATTGATATGTCACGAACCCCATGCCCAAGAGTATTTCCCAAATCTACCTCATACTCATTGCATGATCTAGATAGGGTCTTCTTGGGAAACATTCCTGGACTTGGGGATGGGCCTACCCAATAAGGCACCATGACACCCCTCCGATACCTAAATTTGGCAAAGTTTAGAAGGTCTTTGAGCATTTGTTTAATTTGAAAAGAGGGATTTAATGCACTTGTTTGGGTAGTTCTTGTATTAAATATGGCTTACTTGGCATGATTAATATGACTTGTGGACCCTTGGAGGGCGTACTTGTTTGTCTTTGCAGGACCTTGCCCAACGAAGGATGATGAGCCACACATGATGTCACCTTCTACACTTGGACGCTGCCTTTAGAGGCCTAGGACGTCACCCTCTAGCCCTTGGCGTCATCTTGGAGGCTAGGGTTTGATGGATGATCGATTTTGGAGGTGGTTTGACAAGTTAAGGCTCATG
Source organism: Picea engelmannii (assembly GCA_009831015.1). Taxonomy (NCBI): domain Eukaryota; kingdom Viridiplantae; phylum Streptophyta; class Pinopsida; order Pinales; family Pinaceae; genus Picea; species Picea engelmannii. The sequence goes on from ML777750.1 coordinate 377,817, forward strand.
GCATGGGACATTTGCACACAGGATCATGACGCATGGCCTTTGGAGGCCCAACATTCCACTCATTGAGGCTGGACGTCACATTCTCTAGCCCTACGTCAACCTCCTAGGGCATGACGTTACCCTTTTTAGGATTTTACTTTGTAATTTTCATTTTTGAAAATTGTAAATGCAAATGAAGGGGGTCGCCCCTCTTTTAATTCGTTGTTGACATTTTTAAGTGGACAAATTAGTTTAGATGGCCCCATATAAATATAGGACCATCTCATTTTCATTTATCATCAATTATTCCTCACCATTTTGTAAGAACAAGTTTGAAATTTTCGCTAGACTTGGTTATCTCTCTCTTCTACATACGTGACTTGCTTGGAGGATCAATTTGTGGATACTTTTGCTGATTTTTGGATGGAATTTCTGCAATTAGGGTTTTATCTCATGCCATCTTGGTGAAGTAAGTGGAATTTTTGCAATTTTATCTTTGTGCTATCTATGCTTCATGGTAATTTATGTTTTTCATGCTAGACGTCTTGCTTGGTGAAACCATAAGAGAGGAGCATAAGTGCTTCCTCCTCTCACAAGGTTAATTTTGTCCAAAATTTGTGAAGGAATCCTTGCTAAGGTTAGACTCCTAAAGCCCTAAAGTGCTAGCACTTTATGATTTTGGCCCTAGACACTTGATTTCATGACTTAGTTAAAGTATTAAGAAGGGAGAAAAGGTTTCCAGAGCCCAAAAGTGCTTGCACTCTAACAATCCTTCTCTTTAAGGATTAAACCCTCAGGCCTTAATGTGCTGGCACCTTAGAGTTTAAGCCCTACCTCTTAGTCTTTGATATCTCAATCTTCAAGCATTATTATATTTGTTGTTAAAGACTCCATAGCCCTCAAAGACACTCATCTTACAACTCTCTATTGTTGAAATTGATCAACAAACACTCTCTTTCAATTCTCTCAAGCTTTCTACTAATTTTGCTAACACTAACACTTACTAACTCTCTAGTAAACTTGCTGCTGTTGCAAAAGATTGCTACAGCCATCTTAATACATTCTAATTTGCTGCGCACACTCTTGTAAAGGTGGTTAAACTTGCTCAGAATTTCTCTTAAAGAATTGGATAATGTTCTATGTGATGCATGTTTGATTTCCTTGGTCAATTGTTGAAATTATAAGCTCTTTTTATTGCTGCTGTTACAAATTTATATTTCCGTTATAAGGTTGGTGTACTTGTAGAAAATCCAGGTCCTATCAGCAAGTCTTCTTGGTCTGTCTTTGACCAAGCTAAGACACTAAGTTTTTTGCTGTCATAAATTTGTTTTCTGCTGTTTTATAACAGCCATCTGAAGTTTTAGTTTAGCTGATGTGTTATGGTTGTTGTTCAGTGATTGGATGCCCTTGCAAGTAGTTTTATGTTAGATAAATTACATTCATACTTTCCCAATAAACAACAACACACCTATCTATCTTTTAATGCTGAAATATGGACAGAAATAAGAGCTTCCTAACAGCAACTAAAATGCATGTGTAGACACA
>ML777750.1:383083-403262 GCA_009831015.1 Picea engelmannii
GATCACCTAAAGTAAATGTGACCTCATAACCCACTTTTGGGTTAATTTCCTAAGTCACTTTATGTCCCCTCAAAATCACCAAAAGTGTGATTTAATGTTCACTTTACCAAAAAGTGACATTTTGCACTTTAACCAAAGTCAAGGACAAAATAGACATAAAGGACAAGGACAAAGTGCCAAATGACTTTCCCACATGTGCTAAGGAGGGATAACACATGGGGAACACCTCCCAAGGTACACAAATCAACAGTACTGTTGTAAATTTGTACCAGCCATTGCAAATTTTCATTGCCTAGTGTCTCATGAGGTATTAATTGCATGTTTGTACTTGGTTAATATCATATATATGCTATAAATTGTTCCTGTCCAGGGAAGGTACACAAATATCTTCATACCTCTTAGTTTTCCTTGACCTAGACCTTACTTTAGGTGATCAAGAGAGGGGGTGGTAGGCTTGACTACTTTACTTGCTACTTTGATCCCTGGAGGTCATCGGGGAAGCCTCCTTTGTGGTGGACCTCCTCCATCACTAAAACTTGGGAATTTCTTACTAAGGTGACAGTGGTAGGATTTTCCATAGTTACGCGGATTTGGGGGACTTGTGTTGGGCTTTGCACAAGTACAAATCCTGCGATAACAGAAAACCAACAAACTCACCTGCTTCCTTTGAAGGGGCGATAGAGGACTTAGCAACAACATAGGGAGTATCGACAATGGGTTCAATAGAGGTGTGAGGCATAGCACAAGGGTTGTTTGCAAGGGACTTGGAAGGCTCCACCTAGTTGGGCATGTTCTTCAAGTTCTTCCATCAAGAATGAGTTCGATGACTACTATTTGATCGTTTAGTACCTTTTTCCATTGGACAAGAAGCCTTTAAGTGCCCATGCTCAAAGCAAAGTCTGCATCAGAATGCAATGTGTTCATAATCAACAACCTAAGTCTAGTTATGCTCACAATATCTCAAAACTATTTGATTTGGCAACCCCTTCCCTAGATCGACATGAATACATAGACTAGAGATTTAGCCTTGGTGGCTTCACTAAGACAAACATATTCGCCCAACCCATCACCAATGGCTTCCAAGGACTTGGGGTTCCATAGTTTGAGAGTTAAATTTGACAATCTAACCAAAAGCAAAACTATGGTTAGAGCTTCAATCGGTTGAAATCGAGGTGCCATGGTTTCATGAAGAGACCTGCATTTCCCATAAATCACTGGCCACACACTGCTACTTCTAGTCAGTCCTCTTTGCAATCGAACTCAAGGACAAAGAGTCCTTTTGCTGTTGGATGAATGACCATGACTTTTGTGAGAAAGGAACCCCATGACATTGCAATCCATGCCTATACTTCAACAAAGGCCACAGAGCATTAAATTTGCAGATCACACCGTGATCCTTGAGACAATCTCCTACCCAACCCATTCGGTTTTCAGAACAAAGTCTGGGATTACCACTACCTTTTCCATGCAGAAGGTTGTGGAAGAAGCTGGGGATGGGGACAAAAGCCCAATGTCAACAATAGATTTGCTAGAGTTGAGCAAGGACTTTTTGAAATTGTGGAAATTTCAAGAAATCTGCAAATTAAACACTTCAGAAATTTCACCTCAAACTTAAGGTTCCTCAGATCTATTTCCTGTGAACTTTCAGTGTTATGGCTGAATCTGAAATATGACAGCAACATATATTTCACTTCTCTCTAACCAAATACATAAGGCAGCCCAAGAAAACAAATGCCAAACAAATGTATTGAAGGGAATAGATTTCCAGCCCTAAGGGCTCAATCCCCAACCTATAACAGATTTGAAAAATACTTATGAACAGCAGATTGGTTACAGCCACAAATCTGCCCTCTTAGCTTCTATTTACTTGTCAAATCACTCAACAAAATCTATTCCCTGTTATGTTAAATCAGCAGACATAGCCAGCACTAGAAACCACTCACCATGAGAATATAAGCTGAAAATCAGATCTGCAAGTACACAAAGTTTGGACAGAAAAGTTCTCTTCATATATATAATAAATGAAGTTACAAGTACATACCAACAGCTTATCACAAGCTAGTACAGGATTTTCTTTCAAGCTCAACAATAACTAGGACTCTCAAATAGATCCATACCCTAGCTAGGGAATCCACCATCAACAACAAACCCTAACCAGCAAACATGGCCTAGCAAGGCATCACACCAAGCTACTCTTAGCCACTCCAAAGTCTCAACAATAGGCTAACATCAACACCAAGAAGTCCATCTTTGATCTTTCTCCAAACTTGCATCCCACAGAGTCTCCAAGCAAAGCGCTCCAAGTCTCTTATAGGATTTCTTTGCTACAAACCTAGGCCCTTCTCACACAAGGACATCAACCTTAGCACTCATAGTCTTCTATAGGTTTTGCCTTTCACAAACCCTAACACCTTCCTCCCTTGTATCAACACAAGTACAAAGACTCAAGACATGTTCATCAACAAGATAGAAGATCTAATGAAGTCTCTTCTACCATGATTCTTGCCCATCCTAGGATTTATATCCCACAAACCCTAGGTCTTCTTCATTTGCATCACATAAGCACCAAGACTTGTAAACAATGTTACAATGGAATATCAAGAGTACATCAACATAAGCTCCAAGTCTTCTTCAAGCTAACCATCACACCAAGCTCCAAGACTTCTCTACTCCTCTAGAGCTCCATGTTATTGCTCTAGGGTTTGCATCACACAAACCTTAGGTCTTCTTCTCTTGCATCACACAAGTGCTAAGACTCAAGCAAAACCCTAGTGCTAGCGTTCATCTCTATGTCTCCTCTATTGTTTACATCACAAGCCTTAGGTCTTGCTCCCTACAAGACTTCTCCAAGACAATTATAATGATGGAATAATGAGTACCTTGATAAAAAGTGATGACAAAGACTCTCTCCTCACTTTATATAGAAGAGGTGATGGAGGCCAACCTAAAACATGGACTAGGTCCACACAAGTAACCCTAGACCTAAGTCAACAAGGCAACCCCACATGGAGTGCTCTATGATACAAGAATGACAAGTGCCACATTGTGGTTCTACCCCAAGGTAGTGTGCCCTCCAAGCATGATTCCCCTTTGAAGTTTGGGCTCAAGGCCACTCCTCCAAGATGGTGTGCTATCCAACAAGTTGTTTGCTGAACACTCCCTCTGACATGGTGGTTCATTCTCCAAGTGTCGTCATGCAAGGTGCTTCTCTAGCTATGTGCCAGATGTCCTCTTGTGCCCAGTTCTGCTCAACATGTGTGCCAAGGTAGTTACTTGCTCCAATACTTTCCTCAGCATATGCTCTCTTGGGTCCACAACCAACCTCCATGACGTGCTCTCAATGAAAGCATCCTTAAGTCAATAAACTCATCCTTCAAGGTCTGTGTCATGCAGTCTTGTGCTCCTAGGGCTAAGTGCCTTCCTTCCATGTACCTAGAGCTTATCCTCGAAGGTAGGTCCACCTCCCATGCAAGCAGCCAACTCCCCCATTGTGCCCACCAGTGAGGAAGATAACTGTGCCACATAAGTTAACTACCTCTTAAGAGAGTGTGCCATACTAGCAATCTATCCAAGGTCAAGCAACCACTCATATGAGCTGTCCATATGTCAATTAAGCATAACCAAAGGACTGGGAGATCAAGTGGCACACTCAGAAGCCTACGCATTCAAGGTTGTGGTGGCTGGGACTCTAGGCGCAAGCGGCTTCTGCCCATGCGAGATCTCTGCTGTTTGAGTGTCCATCGTGGAAATGAGTAGAGCCCTGGCCATGTGCAGGAGAGGAGGAAGGTCTACCTTCCTTCTTCCCATCAAGCCAACCTGCAGGAGAGGAGGGAAGTGAAATCTGAAGTGGACATTGGCAGAAACCCTAGCAGAGCTGGCTTTGATTCTCTGTCTCACTAAAAAGCCTAAAAGTTGCTTTATAACTCCTTTATTATCTATGGTTATCTTTCTTTCAAGCTTAGTTTTATATTTTAAATGCATGATAGCTCAGTTTCCTCTATCTCTGTTGACCAAAAATTTCCTCTATCTGTGTTTAATACTATAGATATGGTATTGGCGCTGATGATTTAAACTGCCATCTTTCTTGGGGTCTAATGACAGAACCAAGATGTTGATTGCCAATTCATTAGGTGCAAGATACCAAGGTTGATCATCCAGCTTCACACCTTTGATGTGAAGTCAAAAAAGGAAGAAAGAGCAAGTGTTTGATCAACAACATAGAGTGAATGCCATCGAATTTCAAAGCTAGAAAATGATATGAATTATCAAAAGTGCATGGTGACTAATTTCAATATTTAAGGTGGCTCCATATTACATCTGATGGTATCAGCTTCCATACATGACTTGAGGAACTCTGTCAGTTGGGTGGACAATCCATAGCATTGCATTGTATTATGTGATCTGGAGTCTGAACATCATAACACAGAGACATATGTGAATGACACTGATGAGTAGTTTAGTCTAAGACTCATTCAAATTGTTTGTGCTCATAAAAAATGTAGATATTCAATGTTCCGGTTTCGTCTTGCAGTGACAGTTGTGTTCTTTAATGACAGTTTTATCCTTTAGTGAAATGTTTGTCCTCTAGTGTCATGTTTGTAATTTAGTATAGTATTTGTCCTTTAGTGTGTCCCAGAAATTGGTAACTCCATTCTAGGAATTGGAGAAGCATCCTTCTCGATAACGGGCACTTGTATAAAGTCTCAAGATGATGAAAGGATCTTTTCTTTATTAAAAGGCCCTCATTTCTGATCTGAAGGACTTGATGAGTGTGATATGCTTAAGCTGTGTTTTCTAAGGTAATGAAATTATGTGTTTATGGAGCAGGTCCTGCCTCTTTCCATTTTTGTGGTGAAGATCTGTCTTCTCATCTTGCTCCATCTCAGCATCATCTGAGCAAACTTCGTGTCTCCACAGCTGAAGTGTGTCCACTTCCCATCTCTCTCTCACCCTGGATAAGATCAATTTTGGTATCAGAGATCAGTTCAAATGAGTAACAACTGCTAAAAGCCTCCCCAAACCACTAAGTGAATTAAGAGTTGATCAATTTAATCTATTATGTTATTTTGACTCATAGCAGTAAGTACAATTCTTTTCACTTCACTAAATTTACCTGAATAAAAATATGTACTTTATCCAGTATATTTGCCAATATAAGCTTTTTTTCTTTTGGATGAACAGGTTGATGTGCAATTGCGCAATGATGATTTGAGAATTGATACTTATCGATCAGGTGGAGCTGGAGGTCAACATGTAAATACAACGAACAGTGCTATTCGGGTCACTCACATTCCGACAGGCATTGTCATAACCATTCAAGATGAGCGGTCTCAACACAAGGTAAGTGATCAATCTGATGCTTGCTCTCCAACATCCTCCTATATCTAATACCTGGAATATAAGTGTCTAACAGGCAGAGGGTGAGAAAGTGTATTTAACGATCAAAATCCTTTGTTAATGCCTGCAATCTCCAGCATAACTTAAGGGACTTAAAAACTGTGGCTACAAAGTGTATCACAAATCATTGCAAAAGGTGGTATTTTCAGGTTAAATAAAAAATCTAAATAAAATTGTCTAAACCCCAGCTTAATCAAGCATTTTCATGTTGAACTGATAAAAACAAATTTGAAATTTATCCCAGTTGAAAATCAATGATAAAACATGCAAGAGAAGAAGATATTACTGAGTATTATCTTTGAATTTTTGCTGGAACTTTCTGCATCTTTGGAGCATTAATATTTATCTAAATGGCTAAAAAATCCTTCTTCCATAGGTTTAAATTGCAATGTGAAAGACATTAATAGTAAGTCCAAATCTATCTGTGAAGAGAGAATGACTCCATTGAAGAATGAGAATGTCTTCATTCAAAGATACAAATGCCTTGTTGCAAAGTAATGATTCCCCCGTCATAACCCCTTGAGTGACTTTTTACTTGCTTGTCAGTTGTCACTGTGTTATTAATGAGGCTCTAGAAATTAATTAAAGAAGTCTAAGCTGAATTTTCTGTCCCTCTTTCCTTGTCCAAAGTTTGTCTTTCGATATCAATTTTATCATTTTTGCTTGGCTTGTAACAGACTTTAGATTCAGAGTAATGAGAAATTTACATGTTGGAAATTGAGATCTCATTTACAAAGTAATCTTGGTATCCACTTTCAGTGCTTACCTTACAATATATCCCTTTCCTGGACAAATATAACTGAAAATTTGCTGAAGCTTTACCTTCTTTAGTACTGCACAATAGCCGTTGTGTTTATCCTTACAAACACAAGAAGTAGCCTGGCTTGTAGGGTTGGGGATTCTGTGAAGATTGATGCATTCCAAGGGAAACTATCCTTCTATGGCTGTTGGTTCCTCCACAAAATGTCTTTAGTAAGAGTATGCCTTTAATTGTTAAGAGTGCCTTAAGGTGTATACTGACTATACTCGCATAGAAAAGTGTGACTGTATATAACAGAATAACGCACAATCATTGAGGAATGACTCCCATCTGTCCTTCCCTTTACATGGTGGTTGAATTCTTTTCTTATCTTCGGCTACACAATAGGAGCCAACATGTTGAATGTCATAAGGCCCTTAGAATCATGGGCCCAATTTGGGCAAGTAGTGGTACCCACATAGCTGCTGCAACTTTATCAAGTTTAGAATTGCTTTCTGTTTTTATTGTAGTTTTCCTGCCATTTTCTCTGTTCTTTGTCCCTAGGGTTCTTTCTATCCTAGTTCTTTTGTATTCAGCTGGATGGAATTTCAAGTTCCATTGACCTACTTTGTTCATTTGTGGACATTAATATAATTTTTCTTTCTGTGCTTCTGTTCCCTAACACAGTTTGTAGCAGGATTGCATGTGGAACCATCCACCATTTGGTATAGTGAGAGATGAGTAAGACAAAGAACTATATATTATTATATAGTGATTGATTGGTTGGGAATTTTTGTGTTTTCTATTATATAACCCCAAAGTGTATCTTTGTTGTGTCAAATCAGTGTATGGATATGTTATCTGTTATGAATTAACCAACTTGAGACCATCTGGCTAAATTTTCCAATTTTTCCAAAAAATATTTGCCAATTCAAAATGAATATTCACACAAATTTCTATAGGATAAAATCATTTTACATAAAAAATCACCAGAATTTTCTAGAAACTAGATAAAATCATTAGAAATTTGAAGTTTTTTACAAAAACATTGCCAAACATTTATAGTTGTCTTTTAAACAATTAGTAAGAATTGCCAAGGCTTCTACTCTAAAAGAAGTACGGATCCTTAATTTTCCCTTAGCCTGATTTGGGGTTTTAATCTTTCAAGAGAAATTAGGTTGATTTTCTATTGTTCTTAATTTTTGAATGTTTTATTTTCATAATTCTTTGTCGTCCTACTCCTATCTTTGTTTGGAAGTAGTAGTAAAGGATGCCATTTATAATATATTCTTCTGATCATTGCATGGTTATATTTGCAATGGTAAATAGAGTGGATGAATACCGAGGTTATTTATTGTGATGATACTTATAAATATATGCACTTGGAAAAATACTCTCTTCCCCATAGTCGTTTCCCTTTTTTGTGGCAATTGAACAAATTATTTCATATAATTAAGTGATCATCCATTGTTTGGCCTAACCTTATGTTTGACAAAGGTTCAGGTATGGTGGGACAAGGAAATGGGGAATGTCTTGAGAGAACCCCCAAAATTCAGTGAACATAGGGACATTGGAACTTCCCCTCCCCAATATGGAAAAATATACAGATATCAAGAAAGAACAGGATATCTTTGTTTGTACTGTTTCTTTTTTCATTCCATGAATTGAAACCTGTTCGATATACTTTTCACCCATTTTATAAAATATTGTTTACTGGATTATCTATTTTGACTCGCTATTCAATGAATATTGATTTCTACCATCATGATATTTTTTCCCTGATTCATGTATATCATATTTCTTGGGACCCAGACTAAGTACTTGTACTTCGTATATCCGTGCTCAAAAGTACTCACTTGTGAGTGGCTAATTTTTGTTGTTTGCGAACTAGTAAGTTCAAGAGATTTAAATGTGATGTGGAAATCAAGTCTTTCTGGTAGCAAATAGAAAAGTTCAATGCAACTTGTCATTCAAAACTCAGTAATTTCATTTGTTTTTTGTTAAGATTAAGATTTCACCAAAACTGTCAGAGGAAGTAGTTTGACTAGCTGACATTCCGAGTTGCCTCCAGAACTCATCCTCAGAGCCCCTGGAAAGGAGAAAGTCAAAATGCTGTGATAAATATTAATAAAAATTAATTTGGAGAGAACGTAACTTGAGCTTAATTTGATTCTTTGTTGTTATTTCTGGTTTTGGTAACTTTCTTTTCATTTGGATGCTGTTATAATAATACTGTATTGTTTAACATCTTGATGTTTGCACACATGAGGCAACATTTATCATCCATATCTGTTCCGGACAATGACCTTAGCGCTCTTTACTGCTGCTGACTTTATCAGAACAAAGCTAAAGCATTGAAAGTTCTATGTGCGAAACTTTATGAAATGGAAAGACAGAGACTCCATTCCAGCCGGTCTAAGCTCCGTTCTGAACAAGTAAGCACCAAGTAGAGGATTTTCTGAACATGTCAATATTTGCTGTTGATCCATATATATATAATTTTGTGGTATTTCCTACTGGGTATGCTGCATTTATTATTATGAAATCAGGACATTTTTCTGCTTTTGATCACTCCTGTCAACAGATTGGCAGTGGAGACAGGTCAGAGCGGATTCGGACATATAATTATCCGCAAGGCCGGGTAACTGATCATCGAGTTGGGATAACTTATCATTCAATAGAAGATATTGTGCAGGGAGAAAGCTTGGACATTTTCTTCGATGCTCTTATTCTGAAACAGGAAATGGATGCAATTGCTTCGTTCAGTGATACCCCCTGATGTTGCAATTGCTTCCTGTATACAGATGAAGTTTATATGTTGACATGCCTCACTAAGCAATCATTGTTGTTGGAAATGATCTTATTGCGCCCAGGTCTTTTGAACAGGTGACAGATATGGTGCACATCAGACCTGTGTTGAACAGATTGTATGGGTCAATCTCTGAGGCACACCGAATGTTTTTCAGTGTTAGTACCATTGCATCGATCATTAAATATTTCTTCTAGATTAGATTAATCTCCCATGAAAATATGATGCAAGTTGAGACACTGCAAGTTTTCTTAGACTGGCATTGTAGACAAATCCATAATTATATTGCGTATCTCATGGGTGAGTCCTTGATATCAGTTACAACTCTACTCTTACTTTGTATGAGCACATGGATAGTTTGAATTTGTTATTGGAACTTTGCTTCCTTGTGTCTAATTTGCATAATAAATGCAACTGTTGCAAGTGTATGCTTTTCGGCATATTATTGTAGCTGGTATCTGCAAACGAGTTTAGAAAATGTTTCCTTGTACGGAATGCCTCTAATACAGTTGAAATATTTCAATGACCTTTTAGATTTTTGAAATGTTGTATCGGCCATTTCAACCACTGTTTTGGCCACGTATTGGCTATTTCAGCAGGCATCTGGGTCAGTGAAATGCAAAACAACATTAAAAGAAAAGAATGCTACCGATTTCTTACAAATCAGGTTATAAATAGAAGGATGGGACCTCTCTTAATGATAATTCTTTTTTTGCCTTTCCAAATTTGAAATTCAAGAATAGTATTTTGAAATTTTTGTCTCTTGGTTATATGTATGCATGAATTTGATGTATCCTAGCCATATGGTATCCTGATTTTTTTTTAAATGTTGTATCAATTTCAGATACCTTATCCGTATCCATGCAACTTAGCTGGTAGGAAATGAAAGCTTTTACTTTTCATATGAAAATGCATATTTCACAGAACACCTTAACCGTAAACATTATGGATAACTGAATGGAAGGTTTATAGAAGACTCTTTTGGGCTGAAGTATTAGCCTGACTTTGATACATGGACAAAACTAAATCTTGGAGTTGTCTGCGTTTAGAAAAGAGACGGATGTTCCAATCTTAGAAGTGATGCAACTGATGCCAGCAACTTCCCAACAAGTCTAATTTACATTTCATGTTATGTCTAAATTATGTCTTTTTGTCATCTAGTCCAGGACATGGCAATGATAGGATAAAACATTGGTTTGCAAGAAAATTGTGATCTCAAATGTTACAGGATGGTATAGGTTTGTTCCCCATTTTATGTCAGAAACAGTTTATATGTTAAATGGAATCTTCAGCTCTGCAAATTCAAACAATCACACAGAAAGTCGTGAAGTTTTTTGCTAGTAACATATTTCATTTGAAGTAATATTGCTTTGGCACCATCAAATGGTGTAATTACATTTGCTTAGAAGTTCAATATTGAAACAATAGAGAAGAAAGATCTAGGATATAGGATTTTAATAGGGGTGGGGAAGGTTTTGATGGTCTCTCAATGGGACAGGGAAAGAATCTTTGGGATGTAGTGGGGAATAAAAAAAGACATAAAATGCTTCACAAATTCATAGAAAGTATGTCAAAATGCATGATAAAATATTCATTTAACCTTCAACTTAACAATGGAACCTTCACAGTCCAAGACTAGCATCATTACTTTAAAAAATGCATTACATTAGTTCAGCTTGTACTGTTACTGCAGTTTACGGAATTCCTCTTATAAAATCTTTGATACTTGGGCATCAGGGAGAACCTATTGACGTGTGGTAACTTACAAAGGATTCCAAACACTTACTCTATTATCACTGTTTTTGTTCCATTATACTAGACGACTTGTCCTCCCAATATCATTTGATCCAGCAGTTTTCCTCTTATTGCTTCTGTAGTTTTTTATCTCTGCTATCCTTGCATAGTTCAAAAAGAAGAAAACCCATCTTGTATCCTTCTAATAACTTGAAGACGAAGAACCTCTTACTCTAAACAGTGGTTGTAGATCTTTGTGAGTAATGTTGCATTCGGTTTCACAACATTGGACTGATTGGGCCACCAAGGGTCAGATTATCCCACATTTCTACCTTCCTCCTAATCTTATCATCATTACCTTTGTGACTGCTTTGCAATGATGGGTGTACATATAAGTAATGGGCTTATGGATAAAATAATGGATTTAAGATCTAAAAGCATAGATTTGGGTTTCAACAATTGCACCTTAAATTGATGTTTGGTACATAAACCAATAGAATGTAATATGATGGATTTATATGTAAAGTTTAGTGGCATAGAGCTTAGAAGCCTTCATTAAGAACCAAAATTGTCGTATAGGATTATAGAAAGATGGATAAGAACCTAAAATGGTTGACTATGAGCACTTAAAATTATGAGCTTAAAACCCTCAAATGGGTTATAGCCCAAAGTCATGGTGTTTAAGCAGCAAACTAATATTTAGGACTCAAAGTAATGGGCTAATAAATAATATTGGTTTTCAGGTTAAAGTGTTGAATAACTAGGACAATGAAATTTATCCAAGTTGATGGGTTAATCTTTTTCTTAAAATTGTACTCAGGAAAAAGTACATTAAATGGGTTATATTTTAATGTTGACTTAATGAGTACTTTTTATAAAATTAAAGTGAAATAATTTAAGTTGTGGTCTTTTAATCTTGACCATTGATCTCATAAGGTGTAAGAGAATCAATCTTGGCCCTCCATCCTTTTGGATATAGGGGTTTTCACTTGCTCATTGAATAAAAATGAGATCAACTTGGAGAGGGGTGCATTATCTATAAAAGAGAGACAATTTTCTGAATAGAGAAAGAGGAGAATTGCTTGAGGATTTGGATAGAGAGTTTGCAGGGAGACAAAGGAGGCTTCTACACTGAGATTGACACACATCTTCAACATTGCAGAGGTATTTTCCTCCATATATGATCAAGAAGATTTTGTAATGTCCCCACTTTGGGGCATCAGGATATTATAGGGTGTTATGATGACCAGAGTAGCCAGATGGAGATTATAGCGAGTACAAGAGCTATTGAGAGGTATTTTGGGGTCTAGCTTGCATCGCTCATCTTATTTCATCATTATGATCCATTTCGCATAGATTGGCTTTGGTTTTGTTGCATTTCGACGATTTCCATGATTTTGAGTATTTTGAGCTATAAGTCAATTAAATTCACTTAAGAGGGCATTTTGGGCACAATACTTGGAGGAACCTCTCAGTGTAATAGCTCATTGGAATTGGGAGGAGCAACACTACAGGATAGGATGGTGAGAAGTGACTTTCAGTGGCCAGGTAAGCCACAAGGAGAGATAAGGTGTTTTTCAGAGGTAAAAAGATTAATTAATTAACTAAAGAGATTTAATTAATTAATTAATAATTAATAAAGTAAAAGTCACTTTGGAGGGACAAGGTGAGCAGGAAGTATAAAAGAGAGGCAAGGGCCTCTATTCTCTGATTCATTCATGTATGATTATCTTTTGATATATGACTTCTAGCTAGTGAGCCCATATCTTGGGGGTTTTGAGGGTTTTGACTTAACAAACCCTAAAGGACGATTCAGTGGTGAAAGATTCCACCTAGCTTGTCCCAACTTAGCCAGATCTACTCAGTGCAGGAGGGTTCTACACCAGCTACAGGCACAAGAAGAGAGATAGAGCACACCATTGGGGGTTTCCAACAAGGGGGGTGCACCATCCATTGAGGGAAGTTCGTTCCAGGTGATTGGCAGGGCTTCGAGAGATTCTAGCACCTGAGTTTTCATTGAAGGGTCTTGGACATCAAATATAGTCCATTCAGGAGGAATTTTATGTGCCATTTGATTTATTAGATGCATGGGACGAATTGGAGGAGAGGAGCAACATCAGAAAGTGGTTTCAATCATTTGCTAGCCAAGATCTTCACTATTTCGCTTGGGACTTCACCAGTGAGGTAACTAGGGCCCAATTTATCATTCTAGTGGTTTGGTGGAGCATTTGGAGACATCTAGGAGGGAGGCCGAATTATCTAGGGTTTTAGGCATCCAAGGGGGTGCACCATTCCTTGGAGGGAAGTTAGATCTATGGGTTTGAGAGGGATTTTGAGGATTTGATCACTTGGGTTGTTCTTGCATTTGCCCAATCTACTGTTTGGCATATTTACCGAAGGGTTTAGACATTTTTGGCAACAAGGATGAATTGTTGAGGCTATTCAGTGTTCTAGCAGGGCATGGCATCTTCCATCTTGGGGGTTTGGCACTTCATACGACCCTGATCTATTCTTGCATTGGTCTTCATTGAGGATTCAACCTTTGGAGGCTTGCAGTCTTCTATTGGAGCATTTTGTAGCAACTCATATCTTCTATCTTGGAGCCATCTGATGTTATTCCATATCTGCTCCCATATTGTATCAGGTTCTTGCTTTTCATAATAATGTTAGATCTATGCTTTTGGAGTTCCATATCTTGTGTATTGATTAGATCTTGCATTTGTATTGCGTATATCTTCATGATTTGTGCTTAATAACTGAATATAACCGTAAGGCCTAAATTTCAAGGCCAACCTGCACATATAAACAATTAAACAGTTAATTCAATGGTTAGTTGGTGTTCCAATCAAACGCAAATTGACTTGAGAACATTACAATGGTATCAGAGCTTAGACTCCTGCCAGCCTGAGGGGTCTTCCATAAGAGAGATGGATATTAAGGATTTTTCTAGAGAGGTTGTACATTGTGAATGGGAATACTACTACGACCTTAGTGAGAGAACTAGGGCTCAAGTAACATTCCAACAATATTTATCCATAAAAAATCCTAGGTGGAGTGCATACGAGATTACATTTTGGGTCAATAAGATAGAGGAATACAGAGCTACCGTAGCTAGATGGAGGGAAGCACAGAGTAACCCCACACCCAGTAGGAGCACACAACTTTGCTACAGTTGCAAGGTGCCTTGGGAACCAGATCGTAGGTGTAGGGGTAAGGGTAAGAACCATATTATTGAGGTGTGTTATGACAGTGATGATGAGGTATGTGAGAATGGCGCGATAGATGCTTACCTGGAGCAGTCTGATGAGGCTAGTGACTATGGCACAGAGGCTAGTGATTCTTGCATGCTTGAGGAGGATAGTGACCCTTGTGCCTTGGAGGAATAGTGGGATGGACAGAATGATGGCACCGGTGTTTCAACAAACATATCACACACTATTGATGACCTTACACCTTAGCAGAGTGGTGACTCTAGTGAGGATTCACACATGTTAGCACTTAGAGATGGCGAGCTCTCTATGGTGACCATGACACATCTGTCATCCTTCCAGACGCCTATGACAACCACATCACATGAGGATAGCAGTAGCATAGAGGAGTCGTACATGAGGGATGCACACCATGGACATGTAGATCCACCAATCCAGGAGGAGATATATGACGTGCAAACAATTGATCCTACACTCACATATCAACATGAGGAGATTGAGTCACCTCTTTTGGGACTCCATTAGTTGAGCAAGTTATGGAGACTTACAATTTGAGGGGACACTTACTTGCAGGACCAACCTGCATTGATGAGGACACACTCTTTATTAGTCAGGATGACCATAGCACATGTCTGGACACATCTATATGGGTTCCAGGCGCAGATGATAGTAGCAGGGTGAGTGCACAGGAGGATATGGCTGCTCATATAGGATATAGTGTGATTCAGAGGGAGATAGCATCTAGTGATGGGGTGCAGTGGCATACAGGAGGACCCAATACCACAGTAGACAGTGGGGAGTTCAACACTTTATCTTCTGCAAAGAGTGTTTTTGGGAATTCCAGAGTTGACACTAGCAGTGAGGGATATGAGGTGGCACCTCAGTATGACTATGATCAGGGGTCACACTACTTGACAGGACAGTTGAGAGTCAGTGAGGATATGATCATGGCAGCCACCAGGTGCATTGATGACATGCATGCATTGCTGACAGATTGTTGTTGGAGGGCATCGGTGGCACATGGTAGTTTAGATGAGGGATTTGCCATGGATGACTTTCATACTCTCAGGGAGAGTGTGTCTATGTTTAGGACCGACTACCAACAGTTGTTGACAGACATGGACTATCTCTTGTGGATTGGCGAGATGTATCACAGGGCCTTGAGGGAGAAGGAGTTGGAGGTGGACCGACTCACTCGGGAGTTGGAGAACATTCGAGGATTCTTGAGAGGCACACAGACAACTCTTCAAGAATCAGAGTCTAGATCAGAGGAGCTTCTTGAGGAGATTCGTCAGAGATCCACTTCATCTATCCCAGTGGACAGTCAGATATGTCCTTCGCTCACATGGCTAGAGGATGTTGGTGGTCTAGCAGAGGAACACCAATTGATGGAGGACACTTTCATTTGTATTACGAGAGTGGTTGACCTTTAGGTAAAGTTTGATCCAGTAGTACGCCCAGGATCTATGATGTAGCAAGAGTATACAAGGGATGGCATGAGTATGTAGGGGCATGCAGTGATGAGTGATAGTTCACAGAGACATGTTGAGATATCCAGTTAGATTCAGACAGATGTATTGGATTGCAGGGAGGAGACACACTTAGGGGAGTATGCAGATGTCACTCCTTTGCAACAACACATAGTTACGAGAGCTCAGCTTCACCGTTTCAGCAGTTGCATGGGAGATGAAAGATGGAGATTGGTTGACCAGCAGTTGGAGGAGTTACTTTCGGTTGTACTGGATGATTGGGATTGGGTGATGACTACAGGCGAGTATTTATCATGGATATCGATGGACGAGCTTCTGGTCGAATCCTTGGGATTGACCAAAGCCTGTGGTATCTTCCAATCCTATAGTCAGCTACATATGTTTCTGGTAGCCTTTCCCGACACATTTATCATTGACAACAACATGAGGAGAGATAGACAGTGGCAGAGGGCATGGAGAGTGTGTAGGCCGAGAACACATGACAAGAGTATTTTTACGGCATCCAGCCGGATAGAGGTGGATTGTCATAGGCAACCAATTGAGACTTGGTGCGTGATGATGAGCATCATAGGCCAGGTGATAGCAGATGAGCACAGAGGGATTCTGACAGTGATCAGTCTCACATAGGAGCAGTTAGAGGAGATTGGAAGTGACAAACTTCCAAGTTTGCCATGGGATCCGGGAGTTCATTGGGTTAGCAGGATGTTTCACTACATGATGACCCAGGTTGTGCCAGAGAGCCACACACTCCACCATAGGTTGGTTTGGAGTGGGCCTGCAGGGACTTGTCCTATGGAGCGAGGCATCTTTTCACTCTTGATCATCATGATCGGACATGGAGATGGTTGGGCAGGTACTACTTCCACAGAGATATTTTTACAGGTACAGTTTTTGGACAACAAGTCCAAGTGCCACAGGTATTTCAGCTTGAGGATCCAATATATAGATAGGGAACAGTCAGGCATGGTGAGAGTAGGGCAACGCCAACATGGTGATCTTCGACAGAGATTAGCATGGGACCCAGGGATTGTTGGGTTGAGCATCCCACTAACTGACAGGGGCGAGTGGACCTTTGCAGGGTAAATTTGTTTTGACTTTCCATTGAGCTTTAGTGTTGAGAAGAGCACTTCACTTGAGGGTGTCTCACAGAGGTCTTGCAGTACCTCATTCTGGCATCAGCATGTGCAGTTGATGGAGACCGTGTTGATCTTGATAGGGACTTGGAGGATGGACTCATTCCGGGATGAGGCCATGTGTCATGTGCAGGAAATTCACAAAGTTGGCATATTTCAGGACTATGCTTCACAGGATATTGCAATTCACTTCCTGATATGGGACCCAGGGGGTGGAGTGTATGCTTGTTCATCTTTGGATGGGTTCTACCGTGTGTCCTATAGGTGGACATGGGATCCTGGTATTATACTTGGAGGGACTTGGTTATTGCTTGAGGACAAACAATATTCTAGCAGGGAGGATTGTAATGTCCCCACTTTGGGACATCAGGATATTACAGGGTGTTATGATGACCAGAGTAGCCAGATGAAGATTATAGCAAGTACATGAGCTATTGAGAGCTATTTGGGGTCCAACTTGCATCACTCGTCTTATTTCATCATTATGATCCATTCCTCACATATTGGCTTTGGTTCCGTTGCATTCTGACAATTTCCATGATTTTGAGTATTTTGAGCTATAAGTCAATTAAATTCACTAAAGAGGGCATTTTGGACACAATACTTGGAGGAACCTCTTAGTGTAATAGCTCATTGGAATCGGGAGGAGAAACACTACAGGATAGAATGGTGAGAAGTGACTTTCAGTGGCCAGGGAAGCCACAAGGAGAGATAAGGTGATTTTCAGAGGTAAAAAGATTAATTAATTAATTAAAGTGATTTAATTAATTAATTAATAATTAATAAAGTAAAAGTCACTTTGGAGGGACAAGGTATGCATGAAGTATAAAAGAGAGTCAAGGGCCTCTATTCTCTGATTCATTCATGTATGCTTATCTTTTGATATCTGGCTTCTAGCTAGTGAGCCCATATCTTGGGGGTTTTGAGGGTTTTGACTTAACAAACCCTAGAGGATGATTCGATGGTGAAAGATTCCACCTAGCTTGTCCCAAGCTTGATCTCGGGGATGCAATACTCCCCCACACCATTCTAGTTCATATCTACTCAGTGCGGGAGGGTTCTACACCATCCACATGCACAAGAAAAGAGGGAGGGCGCACCATTGGGGGTTTCCAGCAAGGGGGGCGCACCATCCATTGAGGGAAGTTCGTTCCAGGTGATTGGCAGGGCTTCGGGAGATTCTAGCACCTGGGTTTTCATTGCAGGGTCTTGAACATCATATCTAGTCCATTCAGGAGAAGTTTTATGTGCCATTTGATTTATTAGATGCATGGGACGAATTGGAGGAGAGGAACAACTTCAGAAAGTGGTTTCAGTCATTTACTAGCCCAGATCTTCACTATTTTGCTTGGGACTTCACCAGTGAGGTAACCAGGCCCAAATCTATCATTCTAGTGGTTTGGTGGAGCATTTGGAGGCATCTAGGAGGGAGGCCAAATTATCTAGGGTTTTAGGCATCCAGGGGGGCGCACCATTCCTTGGAAGGAAGTTAGATCTATGGGTTTGAGAGGGATTTTGAGGATTTGAGCACTTGGGTTGTTCTTGCATTTGTCCGATCTACTGTTAGGCATATTTACCAGAGGGTTTGGACAACTTTGGTAGCATGGCCGAATTGTTGAGGCTATTCAGTGTTCCAGTAGGGCGTGGCATCTTCTATCTTGGGGGTTTGACACTTCATACGGCCCAGATCTATTCTTGCATTGGTCTTCATTGAGTATTCATCCTTTGAAGGCTTGTAGTCTTCTATTGGATCATTTTGTAGCAACACATATCTTTTATCTTGGAGCCATTTGATGTTATTCCATATCTGCTCCCATATTGTATCAGGTTCTTGCTTTTCATAATAATAAGGTCAAATATATTCTTTTGGAGTTCCATATCTTGTGTACTGATTAGATCTTTCATTTGTATTGAGTATATCTTCATGATCTGTGCTGAATACCTAAATATAACCGTAAGGCCTAAATTTGAGGGCCAACCTGCACATATAAACAATCAAACAGTTAATTCAGTGGTTAGTTAGTGTTCCAACCAAAAAAAAAATGGCTTGGGAACATTACAAATTTGTAGGAGGCCATACATTTGTTGAGGAGGTTTTGTATTTGGTTGGGCTGATTTTATTGTAAGAGATCTCTATATTTTCCTGCTCAATAATAATAAAATCCAAATCTGTTGCCTTGGTTTTCTCTCCAGGGTTTTTCCAGGGACGAATTGTTCAAAAATTACTTGTGTACATGTGATGTGATTGTTGTTACCTTTTATTGTTAAGTTCTTGGTTATTATTTTTTGCTATGTATTATTTATTTGTGAAGAAAACCTAACATAATCAATTAACAGAGAAATTAATTGATTTAGTGAACTGAGTTTGAAGAAAATTCACATGGTATCGGAGCAAGATTGTTGAAGAAACGACATTACATTCAGATATGCAACACAAGTTCAGATCTACAACATAGAAGTTCAGATCTGTAACACAAAAGTTCAGATCTGTAGCAAATAAGTTCAGATCTGTAACACAAAAGTTCAGATCTGCAACATATAAGTGTAGATCTATAAAGGAAGACATAGATCTACATTAGTGGAGTTTAGATCTGTAAAACAGAAGGGTATATTGCAACACAGAATCATTTTCAGAAATGGCCATGACCTTGAGAATGGAGGATAGGCTTCAGGGTGCTCAAAACTTTGTCACCTGGAAGGAAAGGGTCACTATAGTTTTGGATGTCAATGATGTCCTTGACCATGTTGATGATAATGTTGCAACTCCCACAGATGCAGTTTCATTGGTGACCTAGAAAAAGGGTGAGGCTAAAGCCAGGAGCATACCCCTTGATGGGGTAAAGGATCACATAATCCCTCACCTCACAGGGAAAAAGTCCACTAAGGAGATGTGGGTTGCCTTGAATGACCTTTACCAGAGTAAAAATGAAAACAAGGTGATGGTGCTTAGGGAAAGACTGAGAAGTACCAAGATGGCTAAAGGAGAAGGTGTGGTTCACTACCTTACTGAATGACCTTTACCATAGTAAAAATGAAAACAAGGTGACGGTGTTGAGGGAAAGACTGAGAAGTACCAAGATGGCTAAAGGGAAAGGTGTGGTTCACTACCTTACTCGACTTATAGACATATCAAGAATGAGCTAGGCGCAATAGGTGAGAAAATTGAAGAGTCTGAGTTGGTACATGTGGCACTGAATGGCTTTTTGAAGTCATGGGATGTGTTAATGCGTGGAGTTGTAGCTCGAGAAAAACTCCTTGATTCGCAACAATAATGGGATGATTTTGTGCAGGAGGAGATCAGACTTGGTCAGTCTAACAGATCTTCATCTTCATCATAGATTGTGGATGAAGAAGGCTTGGCTCTTGCGAGCAAAGTCAAGGGAAAGCACAAGAAAAAGAAGGATGGAAAGAAGAACATTGAATTTTCAAAAGTCAAATGTTTCCAGTGTCAGAAGATGGGACACTTTGCCTCACAGTGTCCAGAGAAGAAGAAGAGCCAACCACAGATGGAAGCTTCAACAGTAGTGGATGAGTTTTCCAAAAGCTTCAATGTAATGACCCTTTTCTTATTACGGTGAATAATTTCATAAATAATCCTAAACATTAGCTAAATTATAATTAATTATTATATAACCTTAATTGATTACAAGTTATTAATTAATTATTTT
>ML777750.1:413023-464583 GCA_009831015.1 Picea engelmannii
TGGGATTTACAGTGCACACCGAGGCTGAGGGGTTTTGGGCTCGGAGGGCTAGGACGTCCGTAGATGTCCTAGGGCCAGGCGTATTGGTCGGTAGGGTGGCTGGTTTTGGGGTGTCGAATGAGCAAGCTGCTGCGGATTTGTTGCGGATTGGTTCAAGCGAAGGGAGACAGCATCAGAACAAGGTATTTCACCTGTTATGCAATTTGTTATATAAATTTAGCTTGTATGCAAATGGTTATGTAAATTGTTAATTTATTTATTGAAAAATGGGAGCGAATATGCTAGATTAATTTAAAAATTTAGTAAATTTCAAATTTACTGTTCTATTTTATTTTCTGGTAGTTTAATGAAATCTCGGTCACTACATTCAAGGAGGATTTATGCTTCATAGATTGTATGTATAGCGTAGTAGTCTCAGACATGTGGTTTGTGGACAACAGAGCATGTTGTCATATGACAGGGTGCAAGGAGTTTTTCATTAGGTTACAAGAGGGTGGCATGAATCTTGTTATAGAGCTTGGAGATGACATGCACTGCAAGGTGCAAGGGGTTGGTACAGTTTCATTTAAGAGGGAGTCGGGTAAACCACTCTGGTTTGCTAACGTACTATATGTTCCAGGGTTGAAAAAGAACCTCATCTCATTCTCTACTCTTGAGGATAAAGGGTATGAGATCAACTTTCGTAATGGAAGGGTGTTCGTTAGGCCAACAGGGTGAAGTGAGAAGATGGACATGATGATTAGGGTTCGAGAAGAGAAGGTGTACAAGCTTCAGTTTCAACCAGGGAGAGCATTAGTCAGTACAACCACAAACATGGGAGAGTTGTGGCGCAGGAGGATGACGCACATACACTTTGGTGCGTTGGGGCACTTAAGACAGGCAGTCATAGGGTTACCTAAGTTCACAACAAAGAGGCATGACCCTTGCAAGGGTTGTGCAATGGGAAAGTATGCGCAGATACCATTTCCACCGAGTGAGCACAGGTCTAAGGGAGTATTGGATTTGTTACATTATGACGTATGTGGTCCGATGAGCG
The DNA here is from genome assembly GCA_009831015.1 of Picea engelmannii. Classification (NCBI taxonomy): domain Eukaryota; kingdom Viridiplantae; phylum Streptophyta; class Pinopsida; order Pinales; family Pinaceae; genus Picea; species Picea engelmannii. The sequence goes on from ML777750.1 coordinate 414,060, forward strand.
TGGAGTTAGTGAGTGGCTTCAAATACTTTATTCTATTCATTGATGACTACTCCAGGAAAATCTGGATATACTTCATGAATGCTAAGGATGAACTCTTCGACAGATTTCAAGAGTTCAGAGCTCTGGTTGAGAACCAGACTAGTAGGAAGATTCGGGTGTTGAGATCCGACAATGGAGGTAAGTACACCTCCAAGGAGTTTCTGGATTATTGCGCAGTAGCGGGGATCAAGAAGGAACTCATTGTTCCTTACAATCCTCAACAGAATGGAGTGGTCGAGAGAAAGAATAGGACCATAGTCGGAGCAACACGGGCGATGGTACATGATCAGGGTTTGCCGCTCTTTTTATGGGCAGAGGCTAGTTGCACAACTGTTTATATTCAAAACAGGAGTCCCCACACAATTTTAGGGAAGTTAACACATGAGGAGGTATTTACAGGTACCAAACCAGATGTGAGTCATCTTCGCATTTGGGGCAACGTATGTTACTATCATGTCCCTTCGAAGAAGAGGACAAAGTTGGAACCCACAACAGATAAGGAGTTGCTTGTTGGATATAGCGAGGCTTCCAAAGCCTACATGATCTTTGTGTCAGCATGCAAGAAGATCATAGTGTGTAGGGATGTACAGTTCGAGGAGGAGTGTGCATTGAGGATGTCTAAAGACTTGCAGGCACAGGACCAACAAGGACATGATTCGAGAGTCAAGTCTAAGGAGGCACAAAGTTAGACACATGGTACTGGTACAGGTACATGTACAAGTGTTTGAGAGGGAGACAGTTGGATAGGATCATCAGGAGCGAGATGATGGGGAGGAGGAGGAGCGTGATGTAGTTCCACACGAGCAGAGTACTAGGCCACGAACTACGTGGTATAAGTCCACAATAAGTGATTCCAAGTTTGCAGGACTTCCATATGTTGATGAATGCAACTATAGGAGACATCCTCTAGCTTACAAACCTGTGAGATGTGGAATATAGCAACTATGTGAAGTCTTACTCTCAGCTTACAAACCTGAGATAAAGCCCTTAATATAGGGTTTGTGGTTCCAACCTGAGACAGGGGCTAAGAATGTATATGGACTCCTCCATGACGTGAGAGAGAGAACTCCATATGATTATCCGATGTAAGAGCGATTTGTTGAGTTAGGACGTCCCTGTGGTTGGGCACAAGGTGAACGTGGGAAATCCCGAAAAGCGTTGGGCACATCATCATGAGAATAAGAACGAAGATGATGTGATGGCCTCCTGTGAACAACAACAGAGTTGATGAGAAGACTCCAAATGATCCTCATGTTGGTGGCAGTGGGAAACCATATCTGTAGAGTAGACGTGCCTATGGACAAGCATAGGTGAACATGTGAGGACCTAGCTCATCTGTGTGATGCAGTGAATCAGGTCCATGACATCCCTATGGATGTGGCCCCTAGTGGATGAGCACTAGTGGGTGTATCATATCCTTTGTTATATATTGTTCAAGAGTCAAACCTACCTGTAACCCTAGTTATTGTGTAAAGGGTACATGTTGGCCCTATCTTATTGTGTCTAAAGATAAACTGTAAAAGATAATTAATAGTAATAGTAATAGTAATTATTATAATAATAAACAATTAATATGTCTAAGTGAAGTTGGCCCTATTGTGCCAATAGACACTTAAGTTGATAGGACAAGTCTAATATAAGTAAGAGGAAATCTTTCATTTGTAGACACACACACACTTGTGAGTTTTGGAAATTTCAGCAAGTACACTTCTTGGTAAAAGTTGTGCACCTCTCTTGGGCGCTAGAGTTCTAGGGTTTTGTGCACCCTCTTGTGTGCTAGGATATTCTTGGTGGTAAAGGTTTTTCTCTTGAAGAATATAGCAAAGGATTTGACTGGGTTTTTCTCCCTTGTTTGAGAAGGGTTTCCCAGGATATATCTTGTGTTCTTGTGCATGGTGTTTCTTCTTGTGATCTTGGTTGCTGCAACATTCTTGTTTATGGTTAAGACATGATGAAATTAAATGAACTACATGCTTAACATAATGTTATGAGAACTCAACATGGTACCAGAGCATAGGTCTTGAAAGAACCCATTGCACAAGCATTCTTCACAAGAAAAAGGAAAAAGGTCATTGTTGTCATACATGAAAATTAAGGTTTTTTATTGAAGAAGATTTTCAGCCTCAAAACTATCTAGAAAAGTGCGCCCTAACCCAAGGAACTCTTTGGCACCTTCAAAACACTTTTTCAGTGGGTAGATCTCCCAGAAAGTGAAACCCTAGTTTTCACAAAGTACCAGAAGCACCAGTCTAGAAATGCGTTGGTCAAGTTTGAGGGGGTAAAATTTGGATTTTCAGAAATCAGACTACACCAGCTTACTCGCCTCAGCTCAGCGCACCTATCCCCTGGATCATAATTTCAAATTTTGAATTTTGAAAAATTAGGGTTTCCTCATAAAACCCTAAGTTGCAGTTGCATTTGCAGTTTCAGAATCAGTTGCAGTATCAATTACAGTTGCAGTATCAGTTGAAGTATCAGTTGTTGTACCAATTGTAGTCACCCTTGAAGTCTTTTAAGAGTTATTACCACTGCTACCAGATGGTGCCACTACCTGCAAATGCTATCAGAGGTGTGTACTCAGATATGTTTAAATTGTTAAGCTTTAAAGGGTATTTGCAGGAGAAGGGATCTCTTTCCATAGATCCTTCTAAGAGGAATAATGCAACATAGGTTTGATTATTCTGATATGCATCTATTTGTTATGACATTATTTTGATCTAGGTTGCATGTTGAAGCTATGACCATCATACTAACCGTTGGCCAAAATTAAAGTCAAGATATTAGATGGATTAAATTTGATATCATAGAGTTTGTTCTCTAACCCAACCTTCTGTCAAGATAAAATATTGTCCTAGTACAAAAGACAAGTTGAAGAAAGCACTTGTTGTCTTGAGTGAAGGAGACTTGGAAGAAAAGCAACACAATGGAAGTGAAGACTCCAGGTTTCATTGTTGTAATTGTCATTCCTCTAACTTATATTCCTAAAGTTTTCTACATTACAAATAGGTGTTGTAGCTATGATAACAATCCTTAAAATTGTTTTGATTCTAGAGATGTACTCATTATTCTCCTTTAGGATATATTTTTGTTTTGGTTCCTCTTGTTTTCTTGTTTCAGACGAGTCAAGAATAAAGGAAGATGCTTATCCTTCAAAGGGAATCAAAACTATTTGAGAACGAGGAAGAATAGAACCATCCCTGAGACAATCAATGCAATAATGCATGATCATAATCTTTCTATGATTTCATGGGCAGAAGCATGCATGATGCAGTATATGTTTAGAACAAGAGTCTTCACCAGAATAGAAGCCTTCACCATAGTGAAGCCTGAGATTGAACACTTCAAGTTATTTGGGTGCCCAATGTATCTTCATGTACCCAAAGAGAAGAAGTCCAAGCTAGATCCTTTAGAAAGAAAGGATATAGTGAATCTTCAAATACATTCCAGATCGACATCCTTGGTCAGAGACAGATTGAGACAAGCATAAATGTTGTCCTTGAAAAAGCGATAGTCTTTCAAAGATCTAGAGAATCTCATATGGAGATTGACAGTAAGACTTTACCTTATCCCCCTTCAACAGTTCAGAGGGAGAAATACATTATTCTAGTTGCTCCAGTTGATATGCTCAGTGATATTGTAGCAAGGCATAAAATGCCTACCTAAACTCACTATACAAAAGGTAGAAAAACATACAAGATTCTCAAGGCACATTCCAAGAAAGCAAAAATAGATTTTTCAATCTATCCTCCAATCATGAGCCACTTCATTGATGCTGAGACTCCTTGTCTTAGAAAAGCTACAAGAGAACTCGTATGGCAAGATGCCATAACAAAAGAATACCAGTACATCTTAAAGAATGATGCATAAGATATTATTCAAGGATCGGAAAGGGAAGTTTGTGTTAACTTCCAAGTGGATATTTAAAATCAAGCATGCAACAAATGAAACTATCAAGGAAATACAAAACGTGTTCTATAAGCCAGAGGTTTCTCACAAACAGAGGGAGTTGTCCATGATGAGACACTTGACCCAGTGAACCGATTCACTTCCATCCGTACAACCATCCATGAGTTGGAATCTATATCAGATAGATAGATTCTTGATGAGTTTGGATTTCAGCAAGAGTGTTGCTGATCCAAACCTATACAGTGTTGGTGACGAGAACCTGATCCTGATGACTTACTCAGAAAGCCTAGTTGTTAAAAACTAGCAAGCATTGACTTCTGATTTTCATAAATAATCTAAGTATGATACAATGCTTCTTGGGACAAGAAGTATGAAAGAATTCAAATCCACCATGATAGATTTAAAGAAGAATATTGATGTTGATTCAAGACGAGACCAATCCACAGTTGATTGGATCACTGATGTATTCGATTGAACACTAAACTTGATTCATGCAGATTCAGATTGAGCAGAAAGTACAGTGGATTGGAAGAGCACATTCTATTGATGTTCTACCTTGAAATATTCCATGATTTCCTATTATAGCAGGAAACATAACTCTGTAGCCTTAAGTGCACCAGAGACAGAGTATATATATATATATATATATATATATATATATATATATAGCAGTAAGTGTGTGAAGCAATGTGGCTTCACATACTTCCGATAGATCTACTTAACCATGAGGTAGATCCTATATTGATGACATAGAGCCATATATGAAGCTCCTTATAGAACCCATAGCTTCCTCATGGTTTGTCACACAGAGAGATAAAATTTTCTCATGTCAAAGATATGATGCAGAAGAAAAATTGTATACTTGCAGTACCCTTCTCCACCTAAGCAGATTGCAAACTTCTATTCCAAACATTTACTTGGTGAAGAACTCCTTCCAAGTTAAGAGGGAGTATGGATGACCATTGGCCAAAAACAAAACTCAGAGTACATCAGTATGAGACTTGGCTTGATGGAGAATGCCTCCCTAGCTGAGAGGGAGTGTTGATGAATGCAACTATAGGAGATATCCTCTAGCTTACAAACCTGTGAGATGTGGAATATATCAGTTATGTGAAGTCTTACTCTCAGCTTACAAACTTGAGAGAAAGCCCCTAATATAGGGTTCGTGGTTCCAGCCTAGGACAGGGGCTAGGAATGTATATGGTGTCCTCCATGACATGAGAGAGAAGAACTCCAGATGATTATCCGATGTAAGAGCGATTTGTTGAGTTAGGACATGCCTGTGGTTGAGCACAAGGTGAACGTGGGAAATCTCGAAAAGCGTTGGGCACATCATCATGAGAATAAGAACGAAGATGATTTGATGGCCTCCTTTGAACAACAACAGAGTTGATGAGAAGACTCCAGATGATCCTCTTGTTGGTGGTAGTGGGAAACCAGATCTGTAGAGAAGATGTGCCTATGGACGAGCATAGGTGAACATGTGCGGACCTGGCTCATCTATGTGATGCAGTGAATCAGGTCCATGGAATCCCTATGGATGTGGCCCCTAGTGGATGAGAACTAGTGGGTGTATCAGATCCTTTGCTATATATTGTTCAAGAGTCAGACCTACCTGTAACCCTAGTTATTTTGTAAAGGGTACATGTCGACCCTATCTTATTGTGTCTAAAGATAAACTGTAAAAGATAATTAATAGTAATAGTAATAGTAATAGTAATAGTAATTATTATACTAATAAACAATTAATATGTCTAAGTGAAGTCGACCCTATTGTGCCAATAGACACTTCAGTTGATAGGACAAGTCTAATATAAGTAAGAGGAAATCTTTCATTTGTAGACACACACACACACTTGTGAGTTTTGGAAATTTCAGCAAGTACACTTCTTGGTAAAAGTTGTGCACCTCTCTTAGGTGCTAGAGTTCTAGGGTTTTTTCCACCCTCTTGTGTGCTAGGATATTCTTGGTGGTAAAGGCCTTTCTATTGAAGAATATAGCAAAGGATTTGGCTGGGTTTTTCTCCCTTGTTTGAGAAGTGTTTCCCAGGATATATCTTGTGTTCTTATGCATGGTGTTTCTTCTTGTGATCTTGGTTTCTGCAACATTCTTGTTTATGGTTAAGACATGATGAAATTAAATGAACTACATGCTTAACCTAATGCTATGAAAACTCAACACCAGAGAGAGATTTCATACGAAGTAAACCACCAGAGAGACTTGTGTACATGGCGTTAATGACACAAGTCATTGATGCATAGCCTTCCACTTAAGATAAAGTTGCACATCATGGAGTGTGGCAGGAGGCCATGATGGAGGAATATGCCTCCGTTATGAAGAATGATGTATGGGAGGTGGTGCCCAGGCCAGAAGGAAAGAAGGTGGTTGGATCCAAGTGGATCTACAAGGTCAAGCATGCAATAGATGGAAGCGTGGACAAGTACAAAGCCCACTTCGTGGCCAAGGGGTTTTCATAGTGAGAGGGAGTTGACTATGAGGAGACTTTCTCCCCAGTGGACAGGTATTCCTCAATCCTAGCAGTCATATTGTTGGCAGCATAAAAGGGTTGGCGCGTTCACCAGATGGACGTGAAGATTTCTTTCCTTAACAAAGTTGTTGAGGAAGAGGTATATGTTGAGCAACTAGAGGGATTTGAGGTAGGCAACAAAGAGACGCATGTGTGTAGATTGAGGAGAGCCTTGCATGGGCTAAAGCAGGCACCTCGAGCATGGTACTCGAGGATAGACAAATACTTGAGGGAGATGGGTTTCTAGCAAAGCAAGGCTGATCCGAACCTATATTTTCTTGCAGGGTAGGTGCCTCTGATACTGGTGTTATATGTAGATGACCTATTTCTGACAAGGGATGAGTAGTTGATAGAATATTGCAAGGTCAACCTTGCAGTTGAGTTTGAGATGAAATACCTTGGGTTGATGCATTACTTCCTTGGTCTGGAGGTCTCGCAGCAGGATGGGATAAGAGAAGTATATAGTGGAGATCTTGCGTAGGTTTAAGAAAGAGTGTAGGCCCATTTCCATGCCTCTAGTCACAAATTGGAGGAAGATTGATGCATCAGATTCAAATAAAATAGACCCCACTGTGTATCGTCAGTTAATTGGATCGCTCATGTATCTGGTCAATACTTGACCAAATATCAACTTTGCAGTAAACTCTTTGAGTCAGTTCATGGTGGACCCTCAGAGAGTACATTGAATAGTTGTGAAGCATGTGCTTTGCTACCTCAGTGGTACATTGGAGTATAGGTTGTTATATGAGCGTAGTGGTGGAGTGAGATTGACTGAATTTACAGATTTTGATTGGACAGGACATGTAGAGGACATAAAAAGTACTTTGGGTTGTTGTTTCAACATTGGATCAGGCATAATTTCTTGGTTCAACAGGAATCAAAAATCAGTCGCATTAAGCTCTACTGAGGTAGAGGACATGGCTGATAGCTTGGCAACATGTGAGGCACTATGGCTTAGGAAGCTACTCTTGGGATTATTCAGGCAGGAGCTAGAATCTACTGTGATTCACTTTGACAATCATAGTTGCATTAATCTCTCTGAGAATTTGGTGTTTCATGATCGTAGCAAGAACATCGATATCATGTATCATTTCACCCGGGATTGTGTACACAGAGGATTCATGAGGCTTGATTACATACAGACCGATGAGCAAATGGCAGATATTTTCACCAAGGCACTGAACAAATAAAAGTTTGAAAAGTTCAAAGATCAGATGGGGTTGAAACATAATCCCTTCCTCGCTAAGAGGGAGTGTTGATATTGGATAGCAAGGAAGGTATTCATCGTGCATGTCATCCTAGCATGGAGGAGGACAATGAAACTTATCCAAGTTGATGGGTTAGTCTTTTTCTTAAAATTGTACTTAGGAAAAAGTACATTAAATGGGTTATGTTTTAATGTTGACTTAATGAGTACTTTTTATAAAGTTAAAGTAAGAAATAATTTAAGTTGTGGTCTTTTAATCTTGACCATTGATATCATAAGGTGTATGGGGACCAATCTTGTCCCTCCATCCTTTTGGAGATAGGGTTTCTCACTTGCTCATTGAATAAAAAAAGAGATCAACTTGGAGAGGGGTGCATTATGCACAAGAGAGGTAATTTTCTGAAGAGAGAAAGAGGAGAATTGTTTGAGGGTTTGGAGAGAGAGTTTGTAGGGAGACATAGGAGGCTTCTACAATGATATTGGCACATGTCTTCAACATTGTAGAGGTTTTTTTCCTACAGATCTGATCAAGAGGATTTGCATAAGGGGGCCATACATTTGTTGAGGAGATTTTGTATTTGGTTGGGCTGATTTTATTGTAAGAGATCTTTTTCCTGCTCAATAATAATAAAATCCAAATCTGTTGCACTGGTTTTCCCTCCAGAGATTTTTCCAGGAACGAATTGTCCAAAAATTACTTATGTACATGTGATGTGATTGATGTTATCTTTTACTGTTAAGTTCCTAGTTATTATTTTTTGTTGTGTATTATTTATTTGTGAAGAAAACCTGGCAGAATCAGTTAACATAAACATTAATTGATTTAGTGAACTGGGTTTGAAGAAAAATCACACTATCATCGTTACCAAGCATTACCACATACATTCAAATGCAATCCAACAATTTGAATGTGAGCATTTACAAACCATTTATTCATTTGTGGCTTCTTCATACATTACATGTAGCACTCTTCCTTTCTATCTCACACGCGAGACAAATAATATGAGTATGCAATTGTTTATATGGTAGATTGTGTTTTTGTGACCATGCAAGTTGCCAATGCATTAACAAAACAAGTAACTCCTCCACAATGTGACATTAATACACACACATGCACGCGCACGCGCGCGCGCACACACACACAATGTCTAGAGCAATAAATGATAGAATGAGATGAAAATAAACAAATTCCAAACAAGTTGACAAGTGAGGTGTTACATTAACAATGACAATTGTCCAATGTCTTACTGCGATGAGAGTACGTATGGCCCACAGAAATGTTGAATGACTTCAATGCTTTATGTATTACCGGTTTCAAGGGATAGAATTAGAAATTCACTAAGTGAAACAACTCTTTAATCCACACCCTCCATTTATTCTAGAGTTAGAATGGATGGCCTAGGTTCTTTAATTGTTGAATTTCATTGATTTTATGTGCAACAATGATTTGTTATAGGCGTGTGTACAACATATCAATGGCTATGAGAGGGTATTATCCCAAACAATACTTGGATGTAGTTACTAGAACTACAACCAAATCCTCATTTACAAGAGATTGCCATTGAATTAACCACCAAGGGTAGTTGTTGCATTTTACTGTGCCTATTTTATCACATTAAGTTGAATGAACAAAGAATAGAGTATGGATTTGAACTATGCACTCTTATAAGAGAAAATTGGCAACAATAGACAACAATCAATCATAATGAACACAAGAATTTTATCTCATAAACCCAAATGGTGAAACCAACTTTGAATGGGGGCTCAGTTCTCATTTCAGTGATCTCTCGTACAATGCAACACTTGGCTCTCTATGCATCCTCCTTCTCTTGGCCAACAAAAAGCCCTTTGAGAGTGAAAAAAATGGGATAAATAGGGAGATCTAGGAGTAATGGGAAGGCCAATATGCATGACCCTTCATTTCATATTCCTCAACCTTCTCTCCTATTCTATTTTTTTCTTTCATCTTATTCACTTTTTACATTTGCATTGCTTTTCATAGTTTGCTAATCCTCATAAATTATTGAATTAACTTGCAAGTATTGAGTCTCACAAATTTGTTGGTTTAGATCCATTTCAGATCACACCTCTCTATTGAGAGACGTTTTGGTTTCCAAAATCTTGAAGGGAACCAATCTGGATCAATATATCTTTTGTCTGCTTTTTTGGAATGTGGCTTTGACTCTGGCTCCTGGCTACAACTTTGAATCTAGCTCTAGCTTTGGATACTAACCATGGCTTTGGCTATGGATCTAGCTCTAGCTCTAGTTGTTGGCTCACATGTTCCCGCAATGCAAAACTCTATTCAATGGCTCTCATCTCTAAGCAATCTCTAGATTTGAACTCTATAATCAACACTTGTTTCCATCTCTCTCTCAGACTTGGAGATGGTCCATCTTGGCGGTCAGTGAAGCCAAGTTGAATGTTGGTTTGTGTTTGTTCAATGTGACCCCAACACGCTATGCCATCCAATGTTATTAGAACCAAATTGATTTACCCCAAAAAACTTGAACTGGACCGAAACCGAAAAAAAACTCAAACCAAAAAACTGGTCAACCAAAAATACATAAAATATTAAAATTTTGAAAAAAAACATATTTATTCATGTGCATCCAAACCATTGTACACAAATATGCAAAGTTTATTCATGTATATAGCAAGTAAGGGTGCATATAACCAAAATAGCACAGAGTGCAATCCATCTTTGAACCAAAATACAACAAAGAGGCTCTAAATGGCCTCTAGAGTCCAAAAAAAATCATGCTACAAAAAATAACTACATATCATCAAAATCATTGTATATATTGGGATCCTCATCATTAGTATCACCCTCTAAGCATTAAAATAAGATAGAAAAAAGTTTAATTGCCTAATCAATGATTTTGCTTTAGTGAATGGTACATTTTTACTAGGGTCACAACAGAGGAGTTCAACAATCAATCTGACCAATATCAAGGTACATAGAGGGCTTGGTTCTCTTGATTAAATGTCCATTCCATATCCTCATACATGACATATTATAGTGGAAATGTTGCAATCCTGCTAATCCTAAAATCTTGAAAAATTGTTAAGTCTACTAAATTTTGAATGGGATCTAAAATTCTACTTTCTCCATATGAAATCCAATGAGGTTGAAACCACTCCCAAACATCCTAAAACAATTAATGGTAATGTTAAAAACTTAAGTAAAATGATGAAAATGAAAGATAAAGGAGAATATCACTTTTACTTTAAGAATTTAATATTACCATTAATTACTAGGGTGGGTGAAATGAAGTGTGGGGACCTCTTTAAATAGCCTTAGTAGGTGTAATGCCCCTTTCCAAATGATATTTAGGAGATTGACGTAATAGCCTAAGTGATTCTCGTACTATAGTCAGTGGAAAAAGATGATTAATTGATTATTTAATGTCATAGGGGCGGAAAAGTAATTTTTTAAAAGTGACATTGAGTAATTAATAAAAATGGGTGATTTAAGTGACTTAAAGTTTATAAAGTCACTTTACTTTATTGAAAGGGTAAAAGGGTCTGAAAATGGTCAACAAAGAGATAAAAGGAAAATGAGGGCACCCTCTCTCATTATGCAATTGTTATTTTCTAAAAACAAAATTGAGAGTTGTTGTGCCTTTGGCTCTTGGGATGAAAAACCCTAGAGAAGTTTGGGATTGGGTTCGGTGGTGAAACTACCGACCCTAGTTGATCTAAGATGAAATATTATACATATTTATCCATTGTATTTCATTGCGGCGAATTATTTCATCTGTTGGAGAGTTGAATCCCTATTTGCAGAGGTCGGATTGAGTTTGAGGAGGTTGAGTCTACTTTGAGACTGTGTTTTGGTGTTCTAGGAAGCATTTCCTAAGTAGGAGGGATGAAGTTTTCTTATCTAGAGGCTGAGCTGGTTGTTTGCAGGTAGAGTCTCTATCATTGGGCTAAGATCTCTTGTTGTGGGTCATTTCTTTACTGTTGAGATGTTGAAACTCTATCATTAGGTCTAGATCTCTCGCTTTGGGCCATTTCCTTGCTACTTGAGGTCGAATCTATATCATTTGGGTCGATTTCTAAGTGTTGGGATGAATGTCTTGTGTGCTAAGTCGATTTTATACCACCAGGGTTGCATTCATTGTTGGAGTTACCTCCTACTGGGTTTTCATTGTTGGGTCGAATTACCTCCTACTGGGAAGATTTTTTATGTGTTGGGTCGCACCCTCTATAATGTGGTTGAGTTACTGTTGGAGATCAAGTCTCTTTTCTGTGGGAGAATCATCCTCAAGTTGGGTTGAGTTTTCTACCATCAGACTGTTGTTCATTTACCTATCTATTTGTTATCTATAAATGACTCCATGCTTGTAATCTCTGTAACTAATACATATTAGGTTCTCTCGTATTTACTATTGTATCCACTATTGAGATTTCAATGTATTTTATGTTGTCATAAAATAATTAATGCAGTAAAGATCCAAGTTTTAGTCTTGGTATTTTATGGTGAATCATAGCTGGAATTAGTATTTGATATTTTAGTTGCTATAATGGGTGTCAAATATATCTCAAATAAGGCTACAAACTATTGTTAAAGTCTCTACACCAACAAACACCAATAACACTATATAGCAAAGTGTTTGACAAAATATCTACACCATGAAACTGAGTTAAAATCCAAAAAAATTTATTGGGGATTTTACAGTGGTATTAGAGCCTCAGTCCTACCAACATGAGGGGGTTTATTAATTCATGAGGTAAGAATACGAAGGGTATATCACTTACAAAAGTAGAATGTAATGAGAGACAAAAACCTTATTTAACCAAGAAGAAGAAGTAGAAGAGAACCAACCAGAGGCAGAACAAGAGGGTGGCATGGGGGACAACAATGAGGATAGGGCCTTGCAAATCCTAGAAGGTTTAGCTAGTGGGAAGCAACAATTGGCAGAACTCTTGACTCAATTAATTGTCAGTAACCAAGCAAACCAAAACCATGGGGGAAACAATGGTTTGGGAGGCACAAATGGACACAATGAGAATCAAAACCATAGGGGTAACAATGGTGCAGTGGGTTCCAATGGGAATAATGGAAATCATGCAGAAGGAAACAACAATCACAGTCCCACACAAGTTGGCACTAAGACCACTGGTAGAATAAGTACTAGACCACTTATGCCTTAGTTCTTGGGGAATTAACAAACATGGAATCAAGGGAAGCAAGAATATGGTGAAACCTTTGATGATTATTGGAAGGAGTACCAAGCAGGCGGCCATGTCAGTAAAGGACTACTATAATATCAAGTACATGAACATACCAAGGGAGGTAAACAAGGGTCAACATAACATTGATCTCATGAGAAAGGTTTGGAATCTCATGATTCCCTCCTTTGATGGTTCGAACAAGTGCACAACTAGAGCATGGGTTCAGAAGTTGGACACATACGTTCAACTTAACACAATGTCGGAGGCAGAAGCGATTAAATTCTCTACCTTGCATTTGGACGAAGAGGCCCATGAGTGGTGGTACCATGGATTGGTCACTCTGGAACATGCCATCATTACCTCCTATCTGGACTTCACAGAGAAGTTAATGGAGAGGTTTGACAAGAAGGATCTGGAATTACATTTCAGGGAGTTGGCACAACTCAAATAGGTTGGGACACTGGATACCTACATCATAGAGTTTTTGAGGCTTACGGTCACAGTGGCAGATATATCTGAGCATAGGTTGGTAACATTATTGACATAGGGTTTATCCAAGCCATTGTGTGGTTGGGTGAAGGCCTTCAACCTAGAGACTCTACAAGATGCCATCATTAGGACACAAGACATGGAGTATGTAGTCCTAATGGAAAAATATTTCTCCAAACACTTCATCCCACATAAAGGAAAAGATATGAAAAATTTTCAGAAAGAGGGGACTAGTAATGAGAAGTTTGACGAGGAAACTCATAACAAGTTGAGAAGAAATAAGCTTTTCTTCAGTTGCAAAGAACCTTGGGAACCTGGACACAAGTGTGTGGGAAAAGATAAGGTGCACTCAAAGAGTGATGAGGAAGAGGAGGAAGCTACACCAGAATAGGGAAACAAACAAGGAGGCTCGAGTGATGAGAAACCTCATGAGGAGGATAAGGGTGTGACTATCGCCACTCTATCATGAACTCCTAGATTTTACACCTTCAGAGTTAGAGGATTACTCTTGGGACAAAGAGTCACAACTTTGATTGATGGTGGGGAAACCCACAACTTCATTGATGCAACATTGGTGGAAAAGAGACACATGGCTACAAAGGACTTCGAGGGATTCAAAGTGGTAGTGGTTGATGGATTTACTATGACATGCATGCAGAAGATTCTGAGGTTGGTCATGACATTGGGAAACTATACCTTGACCAATTTATTTTATGTGGTTGATCTGGCGGACACCAATATAGTTTTGGGTGTTCAATGGCTTCAATCCTTAGGATAAATTACAATGAATTATCAGGTGATGGAGATGAAGTTCAATGCAACAAATGATAAGAAGGTTGTTCTCAGGGGCATGTCAAATGGTGGCCCAAAAATTGTTTCAAACAAAAGTGTGGAGGCCATTTTAAGACACAGAGATGTAACATGTGCATTAGAGTGTTTGATTATAGCTCAAGAGGATACAGGGGACCGACAACATCATCATGCACATAGTCAGACATTGTTGAGTAAGCGTGACCATGTTTTTGGATAGATACCTTTAGGGAGATCGTCGAACAAGGGATTTGAGCACACCATTGAGTTGGAGGAGGGGGGGAAGCCTATGATCACTACTCCCTACAGACATCCAAAGAAATTCAAGGATGAAATCGAAAAATCAATTAAGGAACTATTGGAGATGGGACACATCAGGTCTAGCTCTAGTCCATTCGCTTTTTTTGTAGTGTTGGTGAAGAAGAAGGATGGCACAATGCGGATGTCCATTAACTATAGATCCTTGAATGAGAATGCGATCAAGAACATATACCCTATTCCCGGGATCGATGAGCTTCTGGACAAGTTGCATGGAGACATGTATTTTTTGAAGATTGATCCTCGATCAGGGTATCATCATATCAAGGTCAGAGAGCAGGATATCCCCAAAGCTACTTTCAGATGCCATTATGGGAATTATGAGTTTTTTTTCATGTCATTTGGGTTGACCAACGCACCATCTAGTTTTCAGTCCTGCATGAACCACATCTTCAAAAAGTAGCTAAGGAAATTTTGTTGGTATTCTTTGATGATATTCTAATATATAGCAGGACGTGGGAGATCATTTGGGACATCTGGATGAGATTTCGAGCCTCATGAAGGATCATTTGTTATATTCCAAGTAGTCAAAGTGTGATGTTGGCATGACAAAGATCCTATATTTGGGTCATGTGGTCAATGCTCAAGGAGTACAGGGGCATAGGGAGAAGATCCAGGCCATAGTGGATTGGCCACTGCCCAAGAACCTTACACACTTGCGTGGATTCTTTGGGATATGCATCTACAACAATAGGTTTGTAAAGGGGTTCTCACAGTTGGTTGCACCACTCACAAATCTCACAAATAAATTGGTGTTCAGGTGGACCAAGGAGGCCTAGAAGACATTTGACAAGGTGAAGGAAGATGACCACTTTCCCAGTTTTAGTACTTCCTGATTTCACTCAGCACTTTGTGCTTGAGTGTGATGTGTTGGGTGGGGAGATAAAAGTAGTTTTGATGTAGCAGAGACATCCGATAACATACGAGAGTAGAAATCTCACAGAGTCAAAAAGACTCTACTCCATATAGAACAAGGAAATGCTCGCCATCATGTATGCTTTGGCGAAGTTTAGACAATACTTAGTAGGTGGAAAATTTGTGGTTAAGACCAACCAAAACAACTTAAGACACTTCCTAGGGAAGAAGGAGTTGAATGAAAGGAAACAAAAGTGTGTTATCAAATTGTAGGTGAATGACTTCGACATTGGGTATGTGAAAGGAAATAAAAATGAAATTGTTGATGCTCTCTCCAGAAAACCAGAGATATGTTCACTTGCAGAGATTTCAGCTGACTGGAAATATCATCTCTTGGTAGAGTATTCCAAGAACAAATTTGCTTGTGAGTTGATGGATGACAATGTACAGGATGACAGGTACAAGGTGGTGGATGACATTATCTACTACAAGGGTTGCGTATACTTAGTCCCAGAGTCTACATTGAAGGAAAATATTATGAGGTCTATGCATGACACACCTCTGGTAGGCCATCCTGGGTACTTTAAAACTTACATGTTGATCAGAGAGAGGTTCGCTTGGAACGAACTCAAGGATGACGTATTGAAGCATGTGAGGGAGTGTCTGGCTGGTCAACAGAGAAAATCAAAGAAGACCCATACCACATGATTACTATAGCCATTACCCATTCCAAAGTAGAAGTGGGAAAGCATATCCACAGACTTCATCACATGTTTGCCTAAAGTACAAGGTAGTGATTGCATATATGTCGTGGTCTATCGGTTGACCAAATTTTCACATTTCTTTGTCATATCTTCATAATATAAGTCAACACAGGTAGTTGAGTTGTTCTTCAGGGAAGTATTCAGACTCCATGGGTTTCCAAAGTACATTTCCAGTGATAGGGACATCATGTTCCTTAGTGCATTTTGGAAGGAGTTGTTCAGGTTGGTTGGCACAAAGTTTACTCCTAGCACTAGTTACCACCCCTAGACAGATGGCCAGATAGAGATCATGAACAAATGGCTCGAGGGGTATTTGTGTAACTATGTGTATGATCAACAGAAGGCACGGGTCAAATGGTTGCATTTGGGAATACATTGTTATAACACCACTTACCACATGTCCAATTGTATGGCCCCATTGTGAGCATTATATGGCTATGATGCTCCTTCATTTGTTGATTTGGAGTTTGGGGATAGCAGGGCTCCCAAAGAAAGAGAGTCAAGACATCCTCAAGACTCTCGAGGAAAATTTATAGATGGCCCAGAATCAACAAAATATATATGCAGACATGCATAGGGTCGAGCGCACTTTCGACGTGGGAGACTTGGTATTCTTGAGATTACAACCATACAGAAAGTATCCACTAAAGAAAAGTGGTTCATACAAGCTTAATCCCCGCTTTAATGGTCCCTACAGAGTGGTTCAGAGGATTGGTGAGGTAGCTTATGAGCTGGAGTTTCCAGAGGGAAGCAAAATTCACAATGTGTTTCATGTTTCATGCCTCAAGAAGGCATTAGGACAACATGTCACTTCTTTAATCGAGTTACCCCCATTGGATGAGGGGCAATTAGTATTGGTTCCTAAGGAGGTCTTGGAGGTACGTGAGAGGAGACTGCATAACAGAGTGATTCGAGAGTACCTCATCAGGTGGATATATTTTCCAGTAGAAGATGCCACATGAGAAAGTGACCAGATCTTGCAACATCCTAACTTGCAGTTGTTTGAGGACAAGCAATCTCGAGAAGGGAGGACTATAATGTCCCTTTCCAAATGATCTCTCTAGGAAATTGACATAATAGCCTAAGTGATTCTCGTAGGCTATAGTCAGTGGAAAAGGGGGATTGATTAATTATTTAATGTCATAAGGGTGGAAAAGTAACTTTTTAAAAGTGACATTGATTAATTAATAATTAAAAGGGGTGATTTATGTGAATTAAAGTTTATAAAATCACTTTACTTTATTAAAAGGGTAAAAGGGTCTGAAAAGGGTCAACGAAGAGATAAAAGGAAAATGAGGGTGCCTTCTCTCATTATGCAATTGTTATTTTCTAAAAACAAAATTGAGAGATCTCTTGGGGCTTTGGCTCTTGGGACGAAAAACCCTAGAGAAGTTTGGGATTGGGTTTGTTGGTGAAACTATCCACCCTAGTCGATTGAAGAGGAGAGATTATACATATTTCTCCATTGTGTTTCATTGTGGATAAGTATTTCATCTGTTGGACAAATGAGTCCTTATTTGCAGAGATCGATTTGGGTTTGAGGAGGTTGAGTCTACTTTGAGGCTGCGTTTTGGTGTTCTGGGAAGCATTTCTTGAGTAGGAGGGACCAAGTTGGCTGTTTGGAGGCAAAATCTCTATCATTGGGTTGATATCTCTTGTTGTGGGTCATTTATTTATTGTTGAGAGGTCAAAAGTCTATCATTGGGCCAAGATCTCTCACTATGGGCCATTTCCTTACTAATTGAGGTCGAATCTCTATCATTTGGGTCGATTTTTAAGTGATGGGATGAATATCTTATGTGTTGGGTCGATTTTTCTACCACCAGGGTTGAGTTCATTGTTGGAGTTGATGGTTTTCACTGCTGGGTCAAGTTACCTCTTGTTGGGCAGATTTTATATTTGTTGGATCACACCCTCTACACTGTGGTTGGGTTACTGCTGGAGATCGAGTCCCTTTTCTATGGGAGAATCATCCTCAAGCTAGGTTGAGTTTTCTTCCATCGGACTGTTGTTCATTTACCTATTTGTTTTCTATAAATGATTCCTACATGTTTGTAATCTATGTAACTAATACATATCAGGTTCTCTCGTATTTGTTGTTGTATCTACTATTGGGATTTCATTATATTTTCCGTTGTCATAAAATAATTAATGCAGTAAAGATCTAAGTTTCAGTCTTGGTATTTTATGGTGAATCATAGCTGGAATTAGTATTGGATATTTTAGTTGCTACAATGGGTGTCAAATATATCTCAAAGAAGGCTGCAAATTGTTGTTAAAGTCTCTACACGAACAAACAACAATAATACTATATATCAAAGTGTTTGACGAAATATCTACACCACAAAACTGAGTTAAAATCCAAAAACAATTAGTGGGGATTTTACAGTAGGGCTCCGGGGTTAGGTATTGTGCTTGCAAACAACCTAATTTATTGCTTTTTTTTAACTAGGTTTTGGTGGTCCCTAGCCACTACAGAACCAACCAAAAATTATCTAGAACCTCGAACCAGACCAGAATGGACCTGAAAGCAGTCAAATTGGTTGGTTTTTTCTGGTTTTGATTCAATTCTGATAACATTGATGCCATCATGTAACAACTCCACTAGGGAAATGTAGTTTGCGTTATTCTACTAGGATTAGTTTATTTCTAGCATGGAAAAACCTCTCTAGTGCTTGCACATGCTTCTAAGCACGTCATGGAGTTCTCAAGAACTCCCCCCAAGTTCATTGACCTTCGTGCACCAATATTCAACACATTGTCAAGGAGGAGTTTTTTGGATGCAATATTGAAAACAAGAACAAAATTGTGGTTTCCTTGGAATCAACTTGTTGTCCATCTTGTTGGTGTCATTGACCTCATGGGATAATATAGCTCCTTGGATTGGAGATGTAGGTTGCTCTTCATCTCCTTCAATCTTCACTCTCCACACTCTTTTCTTGGTTGTGTGGTTTCTGGGGTAAAGCTTTGCATGAAGTCACTAACACTTTGCTTCCCAATGTTCATTCAAATTGCAATGGTGTTAAAGTTCTTGGTGTTGTTGTATGGATTGCTTGAGATAGTCATTCTCTTCTTGTGCCTCTAAGTTTGTTGTTGTATTGGAGAATTCTTCTTGTCCTTCTTCCTTTGAAAACATTCAAGCTTGTGGCATATGGCTTGATTCTCCTTACAATATGCCTCCAGATGGTCTCTCTTCCTACAAAATGAGAAAGCCTCTAAATACCAAAAGTTGATAGTGTTGTGTCCTTTCCTCTTGCAACAACGATAAATAAGGGGTGTCTTTTTTGAGACGGACCTCTTGGTATTCTTCTTCTTCTTACCCCAATTGATTAGCTTGCCACTTCTTCTAAGTGTTGGTGTAGGCCGAGTCCCTACACTTTCTTCATCATTGTCCCTTTGCAATCCGCCACTAGAAGGTTGAGGTGGTAGTGAGTTTCCACTTGCATTTGTTGTTTCTCTTCCTTTTGATTAGCATGCCAAATGTTTCATGTCTTTCTCCTTCACAAAAGTGGTCTTCATGGTCATGGGATTTTCACTTATGCCATCAAAGCCTAGGCATTCATGCTTGACCTACGATGTAGCTACATTGGGGTTTAGGATGCCTTGTCTTCTCTCACTTAACCTTTTTCTTCTCTTTCCTATCCCTTGTCCATCATATCCCATCTGGCTTAAGAGCTTGAAACCAATGTCTCTAGTATGTTTTTTAAATTCACCAAGATACTCTTAAAAAATTTCGATGAAAGGTGAACTAAGTGGTCTTTGTCATGGTGCTAGCTTTGACAATGGCAATGGAAAGTGGCCTTGCTTCCCGATGCTCTTGGACAATTGCTTGGAGCTTTGCCCAAGGCCTCCTCCTCTGGGAAATCTTGTTGTAGCTGAATTATCCTTTGAGTGAGCCTATCCTCTTTCCATCTATCCAACTAAATGACTTTCTCTCCCAAGTTTACAAGCTAAACTTTGTTCTTGACCCAATTTTCCATGACCATAGTGAGGCATTCTTAGCATTCATCATACTACTTGTTTAGTAGTGGAAAAACCCTTGTCAAGCTCTCAAGGTTCTTCTCCATCTCCCCCATCCTTTGGTTGAATATTTGGACTTGTTCCTTCAAGTGCTTGTTCTATTTTTGAAGCTCAACTTTGATGGCCCCTAAGTCTTCCAACCTTTCCATTTCCTTTATGCATGTTGAGGTCTGCAATGTTCTAGTGGTTGTGTCATCGTCAAGGATTCAACTTCTTTGATACCTTATAATCCACAAACGAGGGACATATGGCCCACTCACTTCACCAACATGGATCCTCTGTGGAATTAAAACTTCTAGTCTCTCTCTCAACCTTGTACATAGAGTTTTATCTTTAGAAAGGCTACTAGGCCTTTACTCCTCTACCTGGTACAAGGATCTTCGTTCTTAGTCCTATATACAGAGCTATTTCTCAATCTTGTTTTGATGGTTGTAAGGCTTGCAATATGTCAAACAATGGCCCACTATTGTCTAGTGTACCCTGCACACAATAGTTAGATCTCAATGCGGTAATAAAATGTATCCCTGATGTATAATATGTCAATGGGGTCTTCCAAGTTCTAGCTTTTGTGCTCAATCCAATTCCGAGTTCAACTTATTGCAACCACCTCTCTACTCATTATTATTCGAAAGGCATGTGAAGTTGATTTTTTTGTGGAATTTCCAATGTCAAAGCAATTACCAAGCAATGCTCTTTATATGAATGACTATAGCCCAAGAGTGCTACACTGGTCTAGTTGTCCAAGTGTGCTGACAAAACAAAAATCAAGTCTATCCATTTTCATTCAAACATGCTTTGGGAAATGTGCAAACATGAACATCAATCCACCAATTCGAGAATTTTCACCATTGTCTTCGACAGTCTCTTACCTGGAATACAATGCAATGGGAATGTAAGCATTTGCATATTTATAGTTTTTCCAATCTCCAAGATAGCTTTTCACACTATAATTTTCGAATTGAAATACATTACCACATCATTACCAAGCATTACCACATACATTCAAATGCAGTCCAATGACTTGAATGAGATGATTTACAAACCATTGATTTAATTAGGGCTTCCTCATACATTACACACTGCACTCTTCCCGTGTATTTCACACATGAGACAAATACTACAAGTATGCAATTGTTTATATGGTAGAATGCATCATTGTGACCATGCAAGAGGCCAATGCATTAAAAAAACAAGTAACTTCTCTACAACATGACAAGTTGTAGAGAAGTTATATATATATATATATATATATATATATATATATATATATATATATATATATATATATATATATATATATATATAATGTCATGTTGTAGAGAAGTTACTTGTTTTGTTAATGTCTGTAGCAATAAATGATAGAATGAGACAAAAAGCAACAAATGACAAATGAGTTGATAAGGGAGATGTTGCATTAACAATATTAATTTTCCAACATTTTTGCTCGTAAGAGAGTTCTTACATATGCTATTTAACATAATTATTCAATTGCTAGATATAGTGGTCCACTCAACCCACGATCCAGGATAACAAAAAACAACCAACCAAGACAACATATGGCCCAACAAAGATGCATATGACATGTTGATGCTATGTGAAAATTGTTAGAGGTGAACACAACCTATAAGAGGGTGCATACAAACTGTGGGAATCCCAAACAACTTCAATACTTTATGTATTGTTGGTTTCAAGGGATAGAATCAGAAATTCACTAAGTGCAACAACTCTTTAATCCACACCCTCTGTTTATTCTAGATTTAGAATGGACTACCTAGGTTCTCTAATTGTTGGATTTCATTGATTTTATATGCAACAATGATTTGCTACATGTGTGTGTACAACAACATATCAATGGCTATGAGAGGGTGTTATCCCAAACAATACTTGGATCATATTACTAGAACAATAATCAAATATTAAACATTGAGGGAAATGATTGCATTTTACTATGCATATTTAATCACGTTAAGAGGAATGAACACAGAATAGAGCATGGATCTGAACCATGCACTCTTATAAGATGAAATTGACAACAATAGACACAATGATCAATCATAATGAACAAAATCATTTTACCTTGGAAAACCAATTTCGAATGGGGGCTCGGTTCTCATTTCAACAATCTCTAGCACAATGCATCTCTTGGTTCTATATGCATCCTCCCTCTCTTGGCCATCAAAAATCCCTTTGAGAGTGAAAACAATGGAAGACAAAGGGAGCGCTAGGGGTAAGGGGAAAGCCAACATGCATGACCCTTCATTTCTCATTCCCCATCATTTTCTCCTATTCTATTTTTTTCTTTTCATTTAATTCATTATGTTTTTCCTTTGTCTTATTCACTTTTTACATTTGCATTTATTTTCATAATTTCCTAGCCTTCATAAATTGTCAAATTGGCTTGCAAGCATTGATTCTTATGACCATTCATTGGTTTGGATTCATTTCAGATCAATTTGAGTCTAAAATGATGGATGGTGGCTAAAAATAGTGGTTTTTTTTTTTTTTTTAATGTTCGTCATGATGTGGTCTAGTTGTTGAGATGGGGTGTCACCATGTTAATAACTCAAGTTCAATCCTCCACGATCATAGAGCATTGGATTATAAGTTGATTGAGTTTGAAAGGTTTCATATGCAATATCAATTAAAAAAAAAAATGTCTTTAACCCCGAGTGTTGTACTAGATTATGGTCGTGGTTTTTAGATGATAAATGAATGATTGGATGATAAACTATTGAAATCATGTGATCTCCCAAGTAGAATTGATAGTTGTGAGTGTGTACTTCAACACTCTCTCTATATATCCCATCATGGTGGAAACACCTATCCATATTTATTTCTTCATCCAAACATGATGCAACAATTACCTTCAACCCACTCTAGATGTGAGATGCTACACAACGCTAACTGGACTCTTTAGAGTGTGAAACCTATCTATGCTTGAATTTACCCATAGATCCATGAACCTAACTCAACACATTTAGACACTCATAGCCAACCAACTATTTGTAGTTTATACAATTCACACTTCTCCTTTCCCACATGCAATCTCCATTCAATGCACATCTCTAAATTAGGTCACATAACTCTTGAATGTGTGTAGAATCCTAACATGAACTTGATTACCACGGGGAGTGAAAAATTCATGCAACAACTCCTACTAAGACCCACTAAGGAAATCCTTCTAGCCTTTTCCATTATGATAAGGAAAAACAAGACTCACAAAGGTAGGATCAAATGGCCCTTGCTTCCTCCACTCCCCTCTACACTATACTCTAGTGACAAAAGAAAGGTTGTCTATACTACAAATGCATGATAGGGTCAAATGTTAGGATCCCCTCTCCCAATATCCTCAACTTACGTAACCTAATTGTCGAGTGCGTACATGACCTTTGAAATGGTCGAGTCCTAACGAACAACCTTCAACATCCTCTATCTCTCTCTCCTTTTGATTGAGTGTCACCTACTAATAAAGAGGTAAAGACATGCATACATACATATATATCATAAAGACATGCCTTAGCCAAGTTTATTCTAGTAGTATTAGAAACCTATCCAACTTCTTTCCCAATACTCGAAACTCTTCTCCCTTCGACTTATGTTTTAAAAAGTTGATTGCATTAATATGGATCCAATCGATTGATGTGCAGATGCATCTATGATAGTTATGTGGATGCATGGAAATACAATGAATGAGCTTGGGGAATGGTTGATGAACAAGTTTTTTGCAATAGGTGAATGCTCACTTTTTTGAAGTATGAGGTTGGTTGTTACTTACTACACCTCATGCTCAACGAATTCAATGTCATTTCAAGGAAGACTCATTCTTGCAGGTGAATCAATGAATAATATGCAAGGCCTAGCTATTTGATATGGGTAATGTATTGATAAAAAGACATAATGTATTGATATAGAAGCATGGGTATTTTATATGTTGAATGAATGTATTGATATGAGTCACATATTTATAGAGTACATAATAATGGTGCTTGAAGGTTTTGTTTCAATTAATCTATCTAAGTGAATCATACCTAAGGGCCACAAATGAGGTGGGTTGTTGCCACATGTCAATCACAAATGGCTCAAGCAAGGGATTTTGAGGGGTGAAACCTCGAATTATCTCTGTTATGTTTTCATCTATGGGTGGGGTAGAAATGTCATTGGAGACTTCTTCATAAGAGGGATCTTTTTTCCTTCGTGATAGAGAGAAATTCATTAATTCCATAATTGGGATTTTTTAAGCTCCTCGCTTGAACAAGAAGAGAAAGATTGTTTTTCTTAGGGGTAGGCTCTATTGAACCATAGCTATAGGATTCCATGTGAAGGTATGGGTATAGGTAGGTGTGCATATTCCATCAAAGAACCATTTCCCTTTAGTGATGAAAATGCTAGATGGAAAGAACACCAATGAAGCGAGTGACCTTTGGGACACATACTATTCTCTTTCTTCACCCAAGTAGGAAATGGAGAAAGATTGTCAATTCATTTCCAAGGTGCCTACCTTCCTTGAAGCATTAAGAAGAATCCATTCCCCTTGATCAAATCTATAGGTCGAGGAACAACTCTTAAGATCCTTTACTCAATTGAAGAGGAAAAGGGGAGCTATACCACCATGTATTAGCATAATTAGATAGATAACACTCTATATGTCCTATATAAAGATGGTGACTTTGAAAGATCATAGGGAAAGGATCTCAATTATGTTATTAATTCATTGTGTAATTTACAAGTCAACAAACATATAAGAGTTGATCGAGCCTTTTCTCTCTTATTTTTGACTCTCCTCTCCCTCAACCTCTATTAGACTTTGACTTAAGTTTTCATCTTTCCCTTTGTCTTGAAACTTGGTATGCCTTTATCTTCATCTTTCCTTAGATTGATTTGTTATTTCTTTTTGTATTGAATAACTAATGCCTATCTTCAAATGTGTTCTAATAAGCCATCAAATAACTTTGTTGCCAATGAGAAAGTATACCTATGTTTATGTGGTGACTCCTTTCTTGAGATGGTAGGTCAATAAAGAAATGTCCATTATCACAAGGGGTGGGAACTAAGAATTCCATATATAGTGAAGGTGGGATTCGAGCATTTCTATATTGGGTCTCCAAAGGGAAATATTAAATAGGGTAGGGATTTGATTAGAAGCAAGTTTGGGGCACTTCTAGAAGATGTAGGATGCACAAGATGTTGAGTAGAATGGTGTGATATTGTATGGGGTGATGCATGCATTGGCTAACAAGTGTGTTGAAAGAACTCTATGTTGAATTTATTCAAGGATATTGGAATGAACCAATCTGGACATACTCTAAATATCTAAAATAAATAGGACATGAATGAGAAATCCATATATGATAGATATAATCTATCGATAATGAATGAATGAGATGATCGATACAATGAGCCTTGTGACAATATACTTATATAAGCATTTATTAGTCATGAAGGTGAAGGGTTATGTACCTTAGTTAGGTTGTGTATTATTATTATTTATGTTTATTTATATATTTTGTATGCATTCCATTGTCTCTCCCTTAAAATATGCTCCGTCCTTGAAGCATTTTATCAGAAAAGCTACATCTTCATTCTATCCTACAATGTGTTCTCGTGATTCTTCGTTCTTGAAGCTATGATGGTTGAAAACACAAGACAATATGAGTTATGAAGTGCTAAGTAGAATTGTTGTATTGTGAAAGGGTCAAACCACCTTAATTTGATTTTATGCGAAACTATGTGGCAACAACTTCTGTGATTTAGGAGATGATAAAATTCCACATTTGAGCTTCCTTTTGATATATTATGATCACCACTTAGTTTTTCAAGTTGATTTTGTAGTTTTTCATATTGATTTTTTCCTTGGCCGGTTCATTAAATAATACAATGACAATTAAATTTAAGATGGTGATGAGGCATTCTCGTGTCTTGTGTTTGGAACATTCATCTTTGGATACTTTTGTTAGCATTTGGGGTTACTCTGAAAGAGTTTACACCATATTTGGGGATGTTTCGTGTGATGTGGGGTGAATGGTGTATCGTTGATCCTTGGTTGTTTTGAGATGGACATGCACATTGGAGGTGCTTTACTCATTGATTGGTAGACTTTGTATGGATGCTTTGATTACATTCTTTCTTGGAGCATTGTAGGCCTATGAGGCTTGGTGACATTCTTCATGCATCATGCACATGAGAGGAGGTTGTTTGCTTAGAGGATGCCTTGCATTGGAGGAGCATTGGGAATTTTGGAGGAGGGTATTGAGCCCTAAACAACATAGGGTTGCATGGATGCTTACACTTGAATTGACGATGCTTGGATTGAGGGACTGGACATGTAGGTGGGTGGAATCGAAGGAGGCAGATGGTCAGGGAGATGCATTGGAACCTTGGAGCACTTGGACGAGTATTGTTTGAGCCTTCCCTATGGATCATCATCACCTTGGAGATTGACATGTGTCACTTATAGAGGGAGTGTTTCAATGTTGTGGACCTACTTGTATCTTGTAGGTTGCTTGGAGTGGACTAGGTCCACTAGTCATTGTAGACATCGCTTCACCTCTCATGTAAATAGAGGAAGGAGAGAGTCATTCTCATAATCATGCTTGGAGAGCTTATTCATTATGATGATTGTGTTTAGAGATGTGAGAAAAGGGGTCATATTCTCTCTCTCTCTTCTTTGTACTTTATCCGTCTTTGTCTTAAGATGATAGTGTTTCATAGAGCATTCTTGAATTATAGGATAAGGTTTTGTTCCTTAAGGAGGTATTGGAGGAAGGGTTTGTGAATTAACCATAGGTTATACTTGTTGAGTAGGAAGAGAAGAGGAGATGCTTTGCAGAAGGATAATGAGGACTTGTTAGTGGTGATTCTAGCGTGTTTGAGTATCTTTAGTGGAGATAGGGTTTCTTTTGGTTTTCATGAGCTAGGGTTGTGGATAGCTTGGAGTATTGTACCGACTTGTAGTGATCTACATGTATATGGACTTCATTTTTTATACACATGAAGTTTTCATCTGTAAAAGAGCATCTCATATAATCCCACCAATACCAGGCAGCTAATCCCAACTCTAATCCCTTCATGGACTGCTAATAAACCCATTACCCCCTCAGCTCAGAATTCACAGATAAATCCTTGAAGGGAGGAAGCGCGGCAGCTATGGCTTTAATTCCCAGACAAAAGCCCAGCTAAGCCTTTCAATTACATCCCTGGATGCTAATACCCATGCAGAAGTAAGCAATCCCATTACCTAATCACCGGGGCCAAACATCTCAGTCTCTTTCTCTTACCAGGCAGCTCATCAATCAAACCAGGACAATTTGAGAGGGCTAGCTATTCAATCCCGCCAAAAAGAAGGGATTCTCTTAGCTACCCAAGCTTACTCAATTCACCCATTTCAAAAAGTAAAGACAATCTTAAATCCTTGCAGCCTGCAAGAACTATGGAAGAACTATTGCTTTAGAGATCGATTGCTTGTGGGTAGGTAAGTTTCAGTGAATCAGTTAGTAGAGGTAGGCAGGTTATACCATTTGATTTGGCACAAGAGGATTAGTAGGTCAAACTTGCTGGAGGTAAGGCAGTAGAGAGTCAGTCTTAGTAGGCAGGTTAGGATGCTTGGTTCAGGCTAAATAGCTCTGGCACATACTTGTTTCACGGTACACAGTTTCACGAGGACAGATTTATCTTGGACCAATGGTTCCTGGCCCATTTCATCTGGCACTAATTTGATCGTGTGCCACTGGTTTGGGTTAGACCGTTTCATTTGGTGCAACATCCCGGTAATACTATTTCATTGTTATTGGAAAACTTCCGCTTCCGTTTAGACCAGGTTCGCTTGGACAACATCCACTACTTTGACAGGGCAATTGGTACGAGAAGAGGCGGAGCTTTACCAGCCAACCGCCACGCGATCGTAGCCGCTTCTAACGTGCTTCTATTGCCTTGCCTCGTGACTTTCCTTTCGTTCGAGTAAGAAAGGAGACCAAAGGACCTGGGAGTGGCCGCGTGGACTTCCAAAATAGCATGGAAGTTACAGCGGGCAGCATTGCTAGATACGGAGAAGAGAAGAAGAAAAAATTTAACGTTAGTTTATGGTACAGAGTGCCTCATATACTGATTTCTGCATTTCAGTCCTTTTCTTGTTTAGTTTGATGATGAGTTCTCCCACTTTCTCCACTGTCCCCTAGCTGAATAAATTATTCCAAGAGTTAGCTGTTAAGATAGTTACATAAGTATCCCTGCTCTAAAAGAGTACTCGTCGAAGTGCTTGGTCCTGCAGATTTGATTTTTAGCTATCATTGTCTTCATGATTGGTAATTTCAAATTTTATTTGGTTTGGTGTTGTCATTTTAATTTTAATTTGATATAAGTTAAGGCTGAAATAGTAAAGGTTTTAAAATGAATCTTGAAGATAATATGACAAATTTACTATTGTATGTTATGTTTTCATAAAGAGTAATTCACAAGGACTACATCTCCGAAACCTCTAATAAAGAGTTGAAATTTTTGAATTTCCATTAATTTCCTTATGCTGGAAATTTCTATAGGGTATCATAGATTTCTTGTTGAAATCACTCTCTAGGTGAAGATGGAGTTGGTATTTCCATTATGTTGTACCTAGGAGAGGTGTTTGACCTTGTTGTGGTTGTTGGTGTGAAACTCTAAGTTGTTTTGGAGAAGCACTTGAACCTAAAAAGGCTTGTCTATTTCATTTTTTGTTGATTTTTGTGCATTAAGAACTATTGAAGGATGTGCAAGATGACACTTGGTCTTAGAGAGTGTGATAGGTTGGATGGAGATTTTATTTTTCTCTTTGGAAGCTTAGTTACAAATTCTTATG
The DNA here is from genome assembly GCA_009831015.1 of Picea engelmannii. NCBI lineage: Eukaryota > Viridiplantae > Streptophyta > Pinopsida > Pinales > Pinaceae > Picea > Picea engelmannii. The sequence continues at coordinate 443,000 of ML777750.1, forward strand.
GATAAAGTCGATCTTTGGGGGCTTGTTACAAAAGTGGTTCTAGTATTTAGTGATCTAGCTCATGTGGTTGTTCATCATAAGAAGGAGGCCAAGGAAAAGATAATCATCCTTGATTTTGGGAAGGATCATTTAATCCTACTCATTGCATAGAAGACAATAGGTAAGGACATGTTTGAGGCTTTGGTTGGTTTATTTCAAAGCTTGAGTTTTTCCACATAGATTCCTGTGAAATTAGCTTTTAGCCATGAGCATGAGCAAGATAGACATTGTGGTGAGCCACATGACCAAGATCGCAGAGTTGAGAGATTAGTTAGGAGCCATTGGAATGAAGGTGGAGGATAAGGAATTGGTTTTTGATGCTTTGAATGGACTTGCTCCATCTTAGAGGCCTTTTGTTTAGGTTGTTTGTTCTTGTGGGAATCTACCACCATTTGCAAATATTTGGGATGATCTTCTACAAGAAGAAATCATATTGCATGTTTGTTTATAGAAACTAGAGGAAGTAGAGGATATTGATTCCATAAAGAGGATGGAGGGAAGTCAGAAAGGCTACAAGAATGGAGGTACATGTACAAGGAAGAAGGATTTGAGTAAGGTGATGTGTTTCCAGTGCCATTAGATGGGACATTGTGCCAATCAATGTCCATTGAAGAAGACGGGAAAGGGAAAGAAACATGTTGCTAATGGGACTGTAGCATGAGTAGAAGATGATTCCTCTCAGTTTGATACCACCTTCTCCATGGTCTCTTGTTTATCTCCTAACACTGTGTCTAGTGTTGGTTGGTATGTCCATAGTGGGGCATCAAGACATATGACATATGAAAGGTCACTTTTTAGCAGAATTTAAGAGCAAGAGGGAGGTATGAGTGTGGAGTTATGTGATGATTCTACTTATCCCGTGAGAGGATTGGGCTTCATTTCCTTCTATATTCCATCAAGTGATGTTCTTGAATTGAGTGGTATTTTATGTGTTCTTGGTTTGAAGAAAAATATTATTTCAATTTCTTGTATGGTAAAGCTACATTGTATGGTCAAGTTTCATGCCCAAAAGGTCATCTTTAGAGATTGAACCTGAGTTGTGGAAAAAGGGTTTTGATTTGGATAAATTTACATGTTGTAGAAAGATCTAGTGAAGCATGGTGCTTAGGTGCATGGTAGTACCAATTTGGGTGAGTTGTGGCACATTGTCTCTCTTGAAGAATTTAGTGTAGGGATTGCCAAAAATCAAGATAGAGAAGAAATGTGTCTATAAGGGATGTACTCTTGGAAAGAGCATCAAGCCTAATTTTCCTAGCAACAAGCATAGATCAAGAGGGAATCTTGCTCTGTTCCATTTAAATGTGTATGGACCCATGTCTTCCCCTTCTTTGATAAGTAGTTTGTATTATGTCACTTTCATTGAGGATTTCTCTCATAGGACCTAGATATATTTTCTAAAGACTAAGGATGAGGTGTTTAGTAAGTTTTCAAAGTTTAAGGCCTTGGTTGAAAATCAAACAAGGAGGAAGATCAAAGTGGAGGTGAGTATACCTTCTGAAGTCTGATTCTTTATGTAGGGAAGTAGGGATCAAGAGGGAATTGAAAATGTCTTACAACCCACAACAAAATCGAGTTGCAGAGAGGAAGAACAAGTCTATTATTGACACTGCTAAGTCTCTCATTCGTGATATGCATTTTCCTATATGTCTTTAGATGGGGGATTGTAATACAATTGCATATATTTTGAACAGGTGTTCTTATAGGATATGGAAGGACAAGACATCAGAATATGCATTTACTGGTGTCAAACCAAATGTATCATGTTTCCATGTATTTGGTTTTCTAGGTTACATACATGTGCATGAGGAGAAGAGGACAAACTTGGAACCCTCAAGTGTCAAGGGTATTTTTGTAGGATACAACAAGACTTCCAAGGCTTCCAAGATCTACATTCCAGCACGACATAAGACAATAGTGAGAAAAGATGTGAAGTTTGATGAGACTATGATGTCTTCCAATCCATAATATTTTCCTTTAGAGAGTGAAGGGAGTGAGGAGGTTGTTGTTCCAAAGATTGATTTAGAGGTCAAAACAAGGCCTCATCCGGAGGTAGACAAGGTGGGATTATGGGTGGATATGCCCTCACCCTCTACTTTAACATATATGAGGTCAATATGGCTCACTTAGACATTACGGGATGAACAAGAACATGTAGTAACACCCATATATTTAGTAAGGGTGACCATACCTCATAGGAGATATGCTAGTTATGTTGCATTGATCTCTTCCATTTGTGAGCCTTCTAGTTGTTTTGAGGAGAGATGTGATGCTTTGATGGAGGATGGTGTTTGACTCTGAGACTATGACAAGTACAAATTTGCATATGGCAAGTTTGGTTGAGTTGTAGAGGGAGATGATAGGTGTTGGTGAAAACACTTTCCTCGTAAAGAGGGAGTTTTAGCTTTTAGAGTTCAAAAGTAAATTAAACCATGTTTGGGGATGATTCATGTGATGTGTTAAATTTTTAAACCTATGCAAGTGAAGTAATGCATACAGATACTTAAGAAAAATATAAAGAACAACAATGACATACCCACAATACACAAAGATTTACCCTAGATACCCTTAACTGGGAAAATCAACATGCCTTAGAGACACACCTTTATCTTCTTCATTGTATTAATCTTGATTGTTCACAATACAATAGTTAGGTATTTTTCAGAATAAAAAACCCTAATTCATTAACCCAAATTATATTACAACCTAATCCCTTAACCAAGATTAGATTACAATGGGTCGAAAAAACACAAAAATAGGGCAAAAAAAGACAAAAAAATGAACCGTTTTTTTTAGCGCACTACGCTCAACTAGTGGTTGTTGGATTTGCATCTAGCGTAGTCCACATGTAAATAATATAACACATCTCCAACAACATGGGATTCATGGTGTATGGTTGACACTTGGTTGTTCCAATATGGACATGTACTTTGAGGTGTCTTACTAAGTGATTGCTAGACATTGTATGGATGATTTGATGACATTGTTCCTTGGGATGTTGGAGCCCTATGGTGCTTGGTGAAATTCTTCATACAATGTGTACATGAGATGATGTTACTTGCTTGGAGGACACCTTACATTAGAGGAGCTTTGGATATTCAAAAGGAGGGAATTGAGTCATAGACAACATGGGGTTTCTTGCATGTAGACTTATACTTGACTTGAGGATGTTTGGGTTAAGGGAATGGACATGTAGGTGGGTGGAACCAAGGAAGGAACATGGCCTAGGATATTCCTTGTATCCTTGGAGCACTTGGATGGGGAGTGTTGGACATTGGATGAGGAGCACCCTTTCCATGGAGCCTTGCTTGTGGATTATCATCACCTTGGATATTGACATGTGTCACTCGTAGAGGGAGTGTTTCACTTGTGTGGACCTACTTGTATCTTGTAGGTTGTTTGTGATGGACTATGTCCACTAGTCACTGTAGACATCCCTTCACCTCTCATGTACATAGAGGAAGGAGAACTTAATCATCATCACTCTTGTGTTTAGAGATGTGAAAAGGGAGAGATACACTCTCTCTCTCATTTGTTATTTGTATCTCTTTGTTTGAAGGCGTTAGGGTTTCATGGAGCATTCTTAAATTCTAGAGTTAGGTTTTTGTTTCTTAAAGATGCGCTAGAGTTAGGGTTTGTGAATTAACCCTAGGTTGTACCTGTTGAGTAGGAAGAGTTGAGGAGATGTCTTGCATGAGGCCAAGGAGGACTTGCTAGAAATGATTCTAGCTTGTTGGAGTATCCTTGGTGGAGCTAAGGTTTTTCTTAGTTTTCCCTATATAGGGTTTTGAAGATCTTAGAGTATTGTACTAGCTTGTGGTAAGCCGTGAGTATGTATATAAAATTCATTTCTTCTTTATATACATGAAATTTTTAGTGGTCCAAAATTGTCTTATTGCAGATTTGATTTTCAACTATGATTGTCTTCATGGTTTGGTAATTTCCGACATTTTATATATCTTGTTGATTTGACATAAGTTAATGTTGAAATTGTTAATAGTTTTAACACTATCTTGAAGATAATAGGGCATATTTACTATTGTAATTTTTGTTGTCATAAAGTGATTTTCAAATATTGTTTATGCTTGAAAAGAATGCTCTTAAGATTTTAAACTTGTTGGCACAAGTTTGGTATTTTCTCTTAGATTTCCTAGTGTATTGGAGTTTTTGTGAAGTGAAATATTGTTTGTTGTTCTCTATTGTAAATTATATTTCAGTTCAACCGAGGCCAATAATTCACAAGGACTAGATCTAAGAAACCTCTATTAAATATGTGAAATTTCAGAATTTGTATTAATTTCCCTATATCAGAAATTTCTACAATTTATTGTATTTTGTTGAGTGATAACATTTCCATCTAAACATATTTCTGGTTTTTTATGTCAATTGGGTATGTATGAGTTCCTTTCTTCATGGTTTGGTAATTTCCAACATTTTATATATCTTGTTGATTTGACATAAGTTAACACTGAAATTGTTTATGGTTTTAACTCTAATCTTGAAGATAATTAGGGATACTTACTACCGTAATCTCTATTGTCATAAACTGATTTTCAAATCTGGTTTATACTTGAAAATATTTCTCTTAAGAGTTCAAACTGGTTGGCATAAGTTTGATATCTTTTCTCTTAGATTTCCTAGTGTATTGGAGTCGTTGTGTGTATTGGAGTCGTTGTGAAGTGAAATATTGTTCGTTGTTCACTATTATAAATTATATTTTAGTTAAACCTAAGGCTAATAATTCACATTGACTACATCTGAGAAACTTTTAGTAAAGATGTGAAATTTATGGATTTGCATTAATTGCCTTATACAAAAATTTCTACAACTTATGGGGTTTTGTTGACTGATAACATTTCCATATAAACATATTTCTGGATTTTTATATCAACTAGATATGTATGAGTTTATTTTTTCCTTGGTTAGGTAATTCCCAAGACATTTTATGTCTTGTTGATTTGACATAAGTTAACATTGAAATTGTTGAAGAGATTTATGGATAAGCACTATGTACTGGTTTTTGAAACGTCCAACATTTCGAGTAGACACTCCACCCATCATCAGGGACAACATAAAGCTTAAGCAGAGGAAACATCCTCCACCTTCTTTACCTTCAAAGGAGTATGTTGTGAACAAACCGAAAGTACAACCATGGGGTCATCCTTATCCTCTGTCATCGCCAACATTTTTATGGAACACTTTGAATTTTTATCCCTAAACAATTTTCATTTTAAACCCAAATTTTGGTATAGGTTTGTATATGACACTTTTTTTTATCTGGCCTCATGGCCTTTCCAACCTTAACTCCTTTTTCAGCCACCTTAACGGCCTCTCCCCCCAAATCCAATTCATGATGGAAACCCAAAAAGGAAAATCTCTTCCCTTTTTGGATATCCTTGTTTCTAGACTTTCTAATGGCTCCCTTACCCATCAAGTTTTCAAAAAGAATACCAACACGTATAGATACCTTAATGCTAATTCCCACCACCATCCAACCAAAAAATCCATTGTCCTTAAAACATTGTGTACTCATGCCCTCCACATTTCTTCCCCCTAATTCCTAGCAGTGGAAAAATCCCACCTAACCAAAGCCTTCCATTCCAATGGTTATTCTCTTTCCCATATCAACCAAACCTTTCGCTCGGCTAGAAAACACAAACCAAACTTACCCCCCTCCCTCCTCTTGCCCCCTCGTGCCCTCATCTCTCTACCCTACATCTATGGAACCACTGATCTGATCTCAAAACTCCTAGCTAAGAAGAATATCAAAATTGTTTTTAAACCTTACAAAACCCTTAAACAACTCTTTAGAACTGCCAAAGACAAATCTAACTTGATGATGGGCCCAAGATTTTATCAAATCCCTTGATTCTGTGGAAAATATTAGATAGGTCAAATTGGTAGCTCCTTCAAAACCCGTCTCAAAGAACATGTGGTTGATACAACCCATGACCAAATCTCTAAATCATCCATCGTCAAACACTCTTCAAAATCTAAGCACATCATTTCCTTTGACCAAACAAAAATGGTATCTTTAGTGTCACACTATTCCACTCAACTTATTCATGAGGCTCTAGAAATAAAAAAAAACATCCTAATAATTTTAATCGGGAAGATGGCTACAAATTGAGCCAATCTTGGAAACCCACCAGTCACCACTTTCAACAATAAGCTACCTTTTTTGAGTTTATTTTCCTGATCTTCTTAAACTTTGGTTTCCTCCCTTCCTCGGTGTTCCTCCGGCCCATGTTCTAATTACGCAAAAGTCGTCTCTTTTCTATTGTTTGCTTCTCTAATCTCTTACAATTGTTTCCTTTCATTCAATTTAACCTATTATTACTTAATATATTATTGAATTAGCTTACCATTATTGTCATCTCTCTCCATTGAATCTACACCTCACCTTCTCTTTCGTTATCACAATAAATTAATTATTGCCATCTTATTACCTTTTTTACAAATTGTCCTCCTTTCACTATTATCTTTTCTTTTCATTGATAATCTACACAACAATTTTCTCCCAAGTAACTCTAACTAAATTCATCAATCTCTTTTTCAATAATTTCAATATCACTTTTAATTTCACCTTTAACTAATGCTTTTATTTCTTATTTACTAATCTAATCCCTTATAAATCTCACCTTTACACATAACATAGTAATGGATTTTCTTTCCAACATTTTATTGTTTCACTATTTAGTAATCTTCACCCTCACCATCTTATTCATTATTACATTAACCCTAGTATTGTTACCATTAGAATATACCCCTTTATCATTTTATAATTTGATCCTGTTATTATTAACTTTTCACCTACATCACAATTTATTCCCTAATTTATTTAATCTAAATAAGCCCTTCCCCCTCTTTAATAATTTAATATTATTATTAATTCACCTTTGTCTATTCTTTTTAATATTATCTTATTATTAATTTACCTTTGTTATTATTATTAATTTTAAAATTATTATTCATTCATCCTTATCTCTTCTTTTTAATATTATATTATTATTAATTTACCTTTGTTATTATTATTAATTTATCTTTCTTAAGGGTCAATTTCTTCAGGTGGACTTATTTTCATCCTTAGTCAACTTTTACCTTAAATCCTTGTTGACTTGATTATCAAATTCTCTACCTAATCTCAACAACTATTTTGGCTCTATTTTCTTATTCAAAGTTCTTCTCACCCACTCCTTTAAATATTAAACCTCAACACTTGTTTTCTTCACTTAAGCTTTCTATTGTCCCTGATGATGGGTGGAGTGTCCACTAGAAATGTTGGAGGTTTCGAAAACTAGTACACATTGCTTATCCAGAAATTTCTTCTACAATATGTCTAACTGTGAAAATGTACATTCTCAAAAAGTAACATTGAAATTGTTAATGATTTTAACACTAATCGTGAAGATAATAGGACAAATTTACCGCTGTAATATCTGTTGTCATAGAGTGATTTTCAAATATGGTTTATGCTTGAAAAAATTGCTCTTAAGAGTATAAACTTGTTGGCATAAGTTTGAAATTTTTTTTGTTGGATTGCCAAGTGTATTGGGGTTGTTGTGAAGTGAAATAGTGTTCGTCCTTTGCTATTATAAATTATATTTCAATTCAACCCTAAGGCCAATAATTCAAAGAGACTAGATCTGAGAAACCTCTATCAAAAATGTGAAATTTCTGAATTTGTGTTAATTGCCCTATATTAGATATTTCTAGAACTTTTGGTCTTTTGTTGATTGATAGCATTTCCATATAATCATCTTTCTAGGTTTTGATATCAATTGAATATGTATGGGTTTCTTTCTCCATGGTTTGGATTTTTAAATCTAATGACTTTTCTAATTCAAGTGCATTAGTCATATTTTCTAATTCAAGTGCATTAGTCATTGTTTATTTATCGATTAATGTTTCTTTGCTAGTAAGTCATTCTATCTTGTCTTTTTGTGACTCCTCATTTTCAAGTTTCTTGATTTGTGCAACCAAACCTTGATTATGGTTTTTTAAATAAGAATTTCCATCATCTTTATCTAATATTTTTTTATCAAATTTATTGAGAGCTTTGATTTTTTGTTATGATATTTCCTCATTTATGTTAGGTCATTCTCTAATTTTTTTCTCTGCAACACAAATTTATTCATTTACAAGTTTACCGTAATAAATATTCAAAAAAACATGTTGATTTTATAATCCCCAAATACTCACACTCCATTAAATAAAAATTAAATTATTTGCATAATTCATAACCAATATTACCATGATTGTTATATCACAAGTGTAGATCCATCTAAAACCCAGATGTATCAAGCACACAGAGGGATCCAATTTCTTAATGTGTAATTTTTTTTTATTATTTCAGTTTATTTTATTTTTTTTATTATTATTGTTGTTTTTTTAAATTAAAAAGAATTTATTTATTATTTCATTTTATGTTTATATTATCTTTTTATTATTGTTATTTTTTTTAATTAATTCTACTTTATTTTTATCATTTTTTTAAATGTATTGTTATTATCTAAGACTAACGTCTCATCACACTAACACCCTCATTTTATGATACTCTAATATTAAATGATATGGATTTGAGTTTTTAAGGTACTTCTAACTTGAAATAACTTTTGGACTTGTGCAACTTAAGGTTTGATGGTCACAAATTGTGAATGGCTACCAGATGGTATGTATATATCCCAACATATAAAACATTAAATGCCCTCCTAGGAAGTGCATATTTATAACCCTATTTATGGTGGTCAGAGCGGCCTAAACCTTTTTAACTCTTACCCACGAAGTACTTACTTACCTTCTAGAACGGATCGATGTATGCCCTGCTTTCATGGGAAAATGGTGGTGACACAATTTTAAGTTAAGGGCTACAATAAAGTTTGGTGTTATCTAACTTTTCTATGTTTTGGTTTTTTTCATTGGAATCCAGCAACATAAATTTGTACAAAATCAATTTTATGTTGTTTAAATTGAATTTATGAATGCATAAATGGATTCAGCCTGTCGAAAAACTCCTAGGGCACTTAGATTATACATAATTAACCACTCAAATCTTCAGATCCAACAATTTCTCGCCAGATTTCAAACAAATATCCCCAAAAAATATCCCAAAAAAGGGCCAAAACGTAAAACAATTAGACTACACAATAAAGTTTTGTTGTTTCCTGATATGTGTGTATGGTCGCAATGGTTTAATAAGAATGGAGGCTATGATTTTTCTTCATATTTTATATATCGATTACAACCGATGAATATAAAACAAAGTTGACTCCCCAAACTCGTCTTGATATCGTCACAACAACACGGTGTGACATGGTGGAATGGCAACACGAATGACTAGCAACTAAGAAGCAACAAGTACTTTGATGAAGGGGAATGAATACCCCAGTGTTTTACTTAAGCGCTCTGATGAAGGGAAATGAATGCCCCAGTGTTTTACTTAAGTTGGGTTTGGTAAATACCCAACTTAAGGTCCTCAATGGGGTTGGGTTTGGTAAGTATGGAAGAATCTTTGAGAAACGACAAGAATATATTCATTTTCATGCTAGGGAATAAGTACCCAAATGCCCTGGAAACTCCAGCATTCAAGTGAATCTACCTTGCTTCCTCTTTTTGACTAGTTTAAGAAGTCGTAGTCTAAACGTTCTACGAAATGATTCTTTTTTGGCGATATTTCCCGGGGACATTTTCCCGAAATTCGATGAGAAATTATTAGATATGCATATTTGAGTGATTATGTTTTTATAATACAAGTGCCCCAGAAGTTTTTCAACATGTTGAATCTATTTCTGCATTCAAAAATGGATTTTAAACAACAAAAAATAATGATTTTGTGCAAATTTATATCGTCGGATTCCGACGAAAAAAGCCATTTCATAGAACAACTAGACAACGTTGTTTAAGAATATGATCAAGAGAAAAAGAAGACCTCATTGATAGATTTCAAAGTTTGAATGAGGTAAGTGGGGTCATCTGAACCTCTGAATTGTCCTATAGATTGGTACAAAATGGTGGAGTATGGTTTAAGAATGGCCAACATACTTTGGTAGAGGAGGGTTGGGGATGACTTACCTAGAAATAGGGTATTTTCATTTGTTTATAGGTTGTGTTGGCCCTTGGTTATGGAAGGAAGTGAAGATTAAGGAAAGAAGCGCGGAGTATGAACTATGCGGAAAGCACATTGACTGAGATTGGGTCGAAGTGGTTAAAGAAGCAGAAAAGAAGGAGCAAAGTAATAGAAAGTGAGTCATTGAACGAGAATACCAAGGAAGATAGATCAGAAAGGAAGATGGATCATGGACCTTGGTTATGGAAGGAAGCGAATATTAAGGAAAGAAGCGTGAAGTACGAACTGCGCGGAAAGCACATTGACTGAGATTGGGTCAAAGTGGTTAAAGAAGAAGAAAAGAAGCAGCGAAGTAAGAGAAAGCGAGTCGTTGAAAGAGAAGACCAAGGAAGACATATCAACAAGGAAGCTGGATCATGGACATCTCAACAAGTGGAAAAATCCACCAATAGATGCTTTGGAGCACCTCACAGGAAAGAAGGAAAGACAGGTTGGCGAAAGCCTGAAAACGTGGGTCAAGTTGACCTAGGGTTTTAGACACCTAGGGTTTTGACACCTAGGTTTCGACCTAAGTTTGTTCGAGAGTCATTGTAATGTATAAATAAAGGTCAAGAGGACATAGGTTGGGTTCGAGGACGTAATGAGCGATTATTGTTGTTGAGAGAGAGAAGTATTATGTGGAGAGAGAGTCTGTGTTGTAAGATCTTCATTTGGGTACGAAGATCAACCCTGCAACTGGGTGCGTAGGGAGGGGAGAGAAAGAGAGATATCTATAAGCTAAGAGTGCAGATAGAACTATATGTTTTCCTATAATATCAAGAAACACAATTATGTGGACGTAGCCCTAGGGAGAGGGTGAACCACGTATATCTTGTTGTTTTGTGAGATTGATGTTATGTTATTTTGCCTTCTGATTACTTTGTTATTGCATCATTGTGTTAGATCTGAGATATAACTATGTGAAGTAGGTTTGAGTTGGTAAACGATATCTAGATGATGTGTTGTTGTTGTTTTGGACCCACTTTGCATTTCCTCTGGTTGTAGACACCTGTGTCTTGCAACCCCCTATTGCTACTTCGGGTGAGACTGCATCTACTTCGCAGGTGTTACCAAAAGGGACAGTAGTTAGGGCTTGTTGGTGCGCTATTAGAGTTGAACCATGGGTCAGCCCCTGTGCCAACAAATGGTTCTATTTCCAGGACTGGGATCTTCTTGAGGGAATGTCAAGGTGGTTTCCATCGAAGACAAAGATTCAGAAGTAGATAGAAGAACAAGAAAAGGACTTCTCTGAAGCTCAGAACAAGAACCATGATCTTAGTACAAAGGATTGGTTGGGAAGGTATATCTTTCCCGATATACACAAGATATTCTTTGGAGGAATCCATCAGGAGCTATACGAGTGGCTAGCCAGATTAGCAGATACCAAGTTTGAAATCAGACTCAAACCACTTGTGGTTTGGATGTCATCGTTGATCAAGAAGGTCAAGAGAGTTGATAATGTCGTGTCAAGAGCAGTCAATCACTGGTTTGATAGTACCATTGGAGGGTACATTACTGAGTTTTCTATTGACAAAGTAGAATCATATATCCAAGCAAAGAGATATTTCTTTAAGGGGCCTAGGGGGAAATTTTTACATTTTCTGAATTTGCAGATCAAGATGCTATTGCATGAGAAGAACATCTTGAAGATACAGTAATCGATTGGACTAAAGAGCTAATGTTCAAGAAATCAGACAACAACAATGACACAGAGGTTGTACACACGTACATGTAAATTCTCACCTTGTACAATATCTACTGCAAACTGATATTCAGAAAAGAACAGAAAAGATACAATGGCAAATACAAACATTACACAGAGATTTTTCACCTGGAAACCCAAACCGGGAAAACCAGCATATATTATATTGATACACTTGTTACATTGTTTACAATACAATATACATATAGGATCCAGCGGCATCCAAAACCCTAACCCAATGACCTGGATTAGTCCAAAACCCTAATTCCTTAACCGGAAATAGAAAACCATCGGCAAAAACCATGTGCTGAAAACCACCTAATATCATGTGGTCTAGGAAATATGTCGGCCCGACGATAATATGTCGGCCCGAAACCAGCGAAAATATGTCGGCCCAAAAAAATAAAATCGAGGGCGCTGCCCCCGAACCCCCGCGCGGGGGGCTCCGCCCCCCTGCACCCCCCGCCTACCCCCCTGCGCACCCGGCACAGGCGCTCAGACACTACTACTCGTGCAAAGAATATAACACATACCCAACAGTACAGTGGGAGATCATTTAGGGAAGTTCCTCTGGTGAACTTGTTTGAGCAAAATCACAAACCACCAGCACAGGAAGAATGGTTCTACAGTGGAGAAGAAGAAGACTTACTGAACGAGGAACATTCAGATTCCGCTAGGGAAGAAGAAGAGAAGATTGAAGAACCTCGCCGAGAAGAGTCAGAAACTTCAGGAACTGCACAGACTGTTGAAGTAAGCACTATTACTACTCTTGTTGTTTTAGCATCATTAAGTAACCAGAGTAACCTAAGTTATCAGAGAACCTAGAACACTGGTACAAGTGGTTCAGTGCATACTCAGTCAAGAACATTAAGAATATCTATGGAAGATGAGATGAGTTTACCCACCTTTAGGGGAGATGGATCTGAAGATCCTGATCAGCATTGGTTCTTATGTGAAGTTGTATGGAGTATTAACAATGTCACTGACGAAGCTGTTAAGAGAGATCAGTTTAGTACTACCCTGGGAGACCACACACTGAGCTGGTACATGAAATTTGTCCAAGGATTTGTACAACCTAAACCGCTAAATGGCATTAAAACTGCGTTGATTACCGAATTCAAGAAACCCAAGTCGGAGTCGCAGTGCATTACAGAGATAAAAGAAATCAAGCAGAGAGTAGGTGAACCTGTTTGGGAGTTTGATCAGAGGTTTAAGACCCTGACAGGTCATTTGAGTTTTCATATTCCAGACAAATAGAATAAAGAATGTTTCATTGTTGCCCTCTTGTCACACATCAGAGTCCCTCTAATGCAACAGAATATCGCTTCGCAGGCTGAGGCATTGGATATCTCCATGAAACTAGATTCAGCCCCTATGGAAGAGTCCATCTCAGGTATGAGTCAAATTTTGAGTCAGCTAACTAGCTTATCGGTGCAGGTCGAAGATATGAAGAAAGATAAGGTAAAAGACAAAGAGAAGATATTTGGTGTATCGGGTTCAAATCAGAGGGCCATGACAAGGAGCATTGTCCTCTATTTCATGAGTACTTGGCTTCAGGAGCTCCGAGCCCTTTGAAGTAGGTTACTCTACCTTGGTGCGAGGTATGTAGAAATCGACATCACCCTGGTGAATGTTATTGCATGCAAAAATATGTCTAGATGCCCACCAATCTTTACTGCACATTCTGTAAATCTATGGGGCATGATGAGAAATATTGTAGGGATTATGACCTCTTGCATGAAATATCAAGAGACACATATAGAATTCAAGGCGAAGTACAGCAGGAAGGAAATACTACGCAGTTTAACTCCCCAGGAAAAGGAAACTTCAACCCTCGTGGTGGATTCAGAGGAAGAGGAAGAGGAGGAGGTATGGGTCGAGGTCGAGGTCAGATCATTTGTTATAAATGCGCATAGCCAGGACATTTGGCAAGGGACTGTCAGATACCTTGTACCACTTGCAGCTACTGCAACTCATTTGAACATGTTATTGAAGATTGTCCTGTGTTGTTAGCCAAACTTCAGGAGATATGAGGAGGAAACCCACAAGTAAAATTAATCTCAGCAGAACCTCGTGGAGAGGATCCTAGAGTCATTGTTATCACTAGAGGAGGTGTTGTTATAGGAGAAGACAGGGTGACTCCAACAAAGACTACAGAAGAATCAAGGGTTAGAAGAGCTATAGAGAAGACACAAGAGTTTGATCCAAGGAAAGAAAAACAGACGTTTGAAGAAGCAAGAAGAGAATTTGGAGAAGATCAGTTTTCTTTATCAAAGGCACAACCAGAAGTGAGAGAATGTGGGATGCCCCTGGCATTTGATCAGTCTTCATCACTGGGAGAAGGAAAAGAGGTAAGCAAGCTTGTTAGTTTCTTGCATACGTTCATTGATTTGATTAAGGATGAAAGAGTCATACAAGAACTACAACACTTGATCTGAAAGTATGAACCAGGGAAGGTAGGCCCTCTACTTAATAGAGCAGTACATCAAGTATCCAAAAAGAGAAGGACAAATAAGGCACTACACCTTAATGCTCAAATTGGAGATTATGATATAGATTATGTGGTCCTCGACTTAGGATCAGAAGTCAATGTTATGACGAAGCAGACCTGGGCACTGATGGGAAAACCTAAGTTAATTTATTCCCTTATCAGGCTTAGGATGGCTAATCAACAGGGATTAAGCCCCTTTGGGAGACTGGAGCATGTCCCTGTGGACATTGACGGGATAAGGACATTTGTGGACTTCGAGGTGATTGAGATAGTTGATTACAGTTGTCCTTATCCTATGTTGTTAGGAATTGATTGGGATTTCAACAATTCCACTGTTGTTGACTTAAAGAAAATAAGAATGGCGTTTGAAGGTGATGGCCTTAGGGTCATTGCACCTCTGGATCATGATGAAGGTCGAAAATACATAGAACCCATCAGAGAAGAAGACCACACATATGAGCTAGAGAATATATATAAATTGACAGCGAGACAACAATATTACATTAACCCTACAACATATGAGAATTTAAGCTGGAGAAGTGACAACGCATGCTCATCGGACTCAGAAGAAGCAATGGAGAATTGGCATAAAAAAATGTATGAAGTTTATGTGCGGAGGTGTGCTATATTGACCAAGGAAGTTCGTTGGATAAGCACAGAAGTAAGAAATCTTCCCACATTTGATGGTTTAAATCACTTAGAAACATTCTTATCATATTTTGAAGAAATTGTACCAGCACAACAGAGATTGTTGGCACTGGATGAGGCTTTGAAAGAAACACCATCAAGATGGTGGGGGACACATAAAAATAACATCGTGAACTGGATGCAATGTCACACTTTGATGGCAGTGCGCTTTTCAGAACAAGTAGAAGGATGCAAAGTTCGATACACAAGTCAAAGTTGTCTGAAGGACCATGTGCAAGGTTGTGAGGAGGCCTGGAGTAGCATTCATCAAAAGAAATGGGTGCATAAGTTCATCAACACTCTGGACACAACGCCTATCAATTGGTATCTTCAAGTAGAATTGTGCCTCACCACTTCAGATTGGTACGGTATGACTCAAAACTTTGTAGCTACATTTTTATTTGAAAGCCAGTACCCTTCAGTAGATCAAGCTTTACAATTTGTAAGACAGAAAGTATTTGAGGAGGCACCTAACCTTCCTATTGAGAAAGAAGAGGATGAATGGACTGCACCTCTTCAGAAATTGCAAGGATGTTACAATATCAATGCTGATGAAGATGATGATCCTAGGAATGTGAACATCGCAAAAACAGAAGGACAGAGAGACGTAGAAGGACTAGGAGTCGAACTACCTTTCATTGGGTAGTTGATCAAAATCAAGAAAGTTAATAATGGAACAGGGAAAGCACCTAAGATTTCTAATGTTGGAGATTACTGGGATGATGCCACCATTGATAAGATCAAAGAACTATTGCATGAATATCAGGACTTGTTCCCAACCAAGTTCACTAATATGAAGTGCATTAAAGGGCCCATGGGAGAGATGAAGATCCCCTTGAAGCCAGATGTCAAGCCAGTTAAAGAGAGACCCTACAGATTGAATCCCAAAGATAAGTAGAAAGTGAAGATTGAATTAGACAGGATGTTGGAAGCAGGAATCATAGAACCTGTTAAAGAGTCGGAATGGATTAGCCCTATGGTGGATTCGAATAAGAAGATAGGAGAGTTCAGGATATGTGTATATCTCAGGAAGATGAACAATGCATGTTTGCATGACCCATTCCCTACACCTTTCACCGACGAACTATTAGATAATGTAGGAGGTCAGGGAGTTTACTCCTTCACAGATGGATTTTCAGGTTATCACCAGATCAGGATTGCCAAGGAAGATTGCCACAAGATCACATTTGCAACAGAATGGGGATCCTACCAGTACACAGTGATGCATTTTGGATTGAAGAATGCTCCAACCATATTTTCTAGGGTGTTGGTCAAAGCATTCAAGGAGTTTTTACATAAATGTTTGGAAGCATATTTTGATGATTGGACTATTTTTAGCTTATTGCAAAACCATATTGAATGTTTAAGACTAATGTTGGATAAGTGCAGGCAATGTCAAATTTCCCTGAACCTGAAGAAGTGCATATTATTTTCACCCTTTGGAGTGTTGCTAGGACATATTGTGTGTAAGCAGGGGTTGCTGGTAGATCCACCCAATATTGTTATTATTGTTGATCTACCTCCCCCTACTTCGGTTAGACAATTGCGCACTGCGCTGGGACATATTAGATACTACAAAAAGTTCATTAAGGGATATGCACAGATTAAGAAACCCATGGAGAAGTTATTAAAGAAAGATTGTCAGTTTCAATGGACAGAAGAATGTCAGCAGATCTTCAACACACTGAAACAGAAAATGGTTACTGCGCCTATTCTGGTTTTCCCAGATTGGAGCAAGGAATTTCATGTGCATGTCGATGCTTCATCTATTGCACTAGGACCAGTGTTAGCACAAACAGGAGAAAGAGATATTGACCATCTGTTAGCCTTTTCTAGCATGAAGCTATCTACAACTGAGATAAACTACACTACCATTGAGAGAGAAGGTTTAGCCATGGTGTACGTGTTGCAGAATTTTTGACACTACTTGTTGGGAGGACATTTTAAGATGTTCACTAATCACTCTACGTTGAAATACCTAGTCAACAAGCCAGTGTTGGGGGGAAGAATATGCAGATGGCTACTATTATTCCAGGAATATGACTTTGAGATTGTGGTCAAGCCAGGAAGAATGAACAAGGGACCTGACCACTTGTCTAGGTTGGAGCATGGAGAGGAACCTACCAGTTTGGAGGATACACTACCATATGCACAGTTGTTGGCCATCAGAAGGGTTGATTATCACTTCGTCGAGATAGTCCAGTTCCTATCAACAGGAATGGCACCTGGCGGATATACAATCATTCAGAAGAAACAACTGGTATTTCGCGTTGTAGATTTTTCACTCATAGTTGGAAAGCTATACAAGATGGGACCTGATGAGATCTTGAGGAGATGTGTTATGGAGGTAGAAAGACCACTAATTCTAGAAGAATCACATGAAGGCATCACAGGAAGACTTTACGCAGGAAAAGAAACAACGCAGAAGGTTCTTAGAGCTGGCCTATGGTGGCCTACTTTACATAAAGATGCTAAGGAATACTATAAATCCTGTGATGCATGCTAGAGAGTTGGGAAACCTTCCAGAAGAGATGATATTCCTTTAGCACCGTAGCTGACCTTACAGGCATTTGAGAAATGGGCTATTGATTTTGTGGGACCTATCAACCCACCAGGAAAGTACACAGGATCTAGATACATCATCATTGCAATAGAGTATTTGACCAAATGGGCAGAAGAAAGAGAAGTGAAGGACAGTAGTGAAACTACAGCTGCACAATTTATATTTGATGATATCATAACTAGGTTTGGATGCTTGAAGACCCTGATGAGCGATAAAGGTACACACTTTATTAACAAGACTATCGAAGCTTTGACTCAGGAATTTGAAGTCCACCATCAGAAGAGTACTCCCTACCATCCACAAGAGAATGGGATAGTTGAACATTTCAACAAGATCTTAGAGACAACGCTGACGAAGATTTGCAGTGTGAACAAGGATGACTGGGATTTGAGAGTACCAGCAGTGCTATGGGCCTATAGAACTACTTGTAAGAAGCTGACAATGCAAACTCCCTTTAATTTGGTTTATGGTCTAGAAGCAGTTGTCCCTATGGAATATTTGGTTCCTAGTCTCAGAATTGCAGCATTCACAGAGATGGATGACACTGGTGTTGTTCAAGAGAGGCTCGCGCAGTTGGTAGAACTAGAAGAAGACCGATTTATTGCAGGATTTCATCAACAGGTACAGAAGGAACGAGAAAAGGCCTATCGTGACATACATATCAAGAAGAAATCCTTTAAGCAAGGAGATTTGGTATTGGTATATGACAACAAGTTCATGAAGCATCTAGGGAAATTCAAAACACATTGGCTTGGGCCATTTGAGGTCGCCTATGTTACAGAAAGAGGAGATGCGCAGTTGAAGACACTGAATGGAGAGTGGAAGGAAGGTTTAGTGAATGGGAGTCGATTGAAATTGTACTATGACAACCAGCTGCCTCGCAACTCTTAGTAGAAGAAGAAGGAGATGGGTCTAGGTACCAGGTGCAGTTGAAACTGGGTACTAGACACAGAAAAGACAGTCTGCATAGGGAAGAAAGAGATAGAGTAGAAAGAACAGGCTACCCCACGCAGTCTGAAGTTGAAGTGAAACAGAAGGTTCAAACCTGAAGTTCCTTAGGATGAGTCACATGTGAGTGTTGGGGGCCTATTGTCCCTTGGTTATGGAAAGAAGCCAAGATTAAGGAAAGAAGCGCAAAGTATGAACTGTGCGGAAAGCACATTGACTGAGATTTGGTCGAAGTGGTTAAAGAAGAAAAAAATAAGGAGCGAAGTAAGAGAAAATGAGTCGTTGAACGAGAAGACCAAGGAAGATAGATCAGCAAGGAATATGGATCGTGGACATTGGTTATGGAAGGAAGCGAAGATTAAGGAAAGAAGCATGAAGTACGAACTACGCGGAAAGCACATTGACTGAGATTGGGTCGAAGTGGTTAAAGAAGTAGAAAAGAAGGAGAGAAGTAAGAGAAAGTGATCCATTGAACGAGAAGACCAAGGAATACGGATCAACAAGGAAGATGGATCGTGGAAAACTCAACAAGTGGAAAAAGCCACCAATAGATGCTTTGGAGCACCTCGTGGGAAAGAAAGAAAGATAGGCTGGTGAAGCCCTAAAAACGCAGGTCAAATTGACCTAGGGTTATAAACACCTAGGGTTTTGTCATTTTAGGGTTTTGACACCTAGGTTTCGGCCTAAGATTGTCTGAGATTCATTGTAATGTATAAATAAAGGTGAAGAGGACCTAGGTTGGGTTCAAGGATGTAATGAGCGATTATTGTTGTTAAGAGAGAGAAGTATTATGTGGAGAGAGAGTCTGTGTTGTAATATCTTTAGCTGGGTGCGAAGATCAGCCCTACAACTAGGTACGCGGGGAGAGGATAGAAAGAGAGAGAGCAGGAGAGAGATATGCAAGCTAAGAGCACATATAGAACTATATGTTTTCCTATAATATCAAGAAACAGAATTTTGTGGACGTAGCCCTAAGGAGAGGGTGAACCACGTATATCTTGTTGTTATGTGGGATTGATGTTGTGTTCTTTTGCCTTCTGATTACTCTGTTATTGCATCATTATGTTAGATCTGAGATATAATTGTGCGAAGTAGGTTTGATTTGGTAAACGATATCTAGATGTTTTGTTGCTGTTGTTTTGGACCCACTTTGCATTTCCTCTGGTTGTAAACACATGTGTCCTGCAAACCCCTATTGCTACTTTAGGTGAGACTACATCTTCTTTGCCCGTGTTGCCGAAAGGGCCAGTAGTTAGGGCTTGTTGGTGCACTGTTAGAGCTAAACCCTGGGTTTTCTCCTATGCCAATAGGTTGTAGGGGTGAAATTTAAAGAAGGGAGGTAAGAAAATAAAATATTAATGAAAGAGAAGCAATAAATGTTAATGAAAGAGAAGTATGAAAAATGGTAATGAAAGTGAAGGAAGAAAATGTTAATGAAAGATGAGTGGAACCCGAAGTTTTTGTAGAATTGATTGTGTCCAAGGTACATGTATTAATGTATTAAAAAGGGATTAGAGAGAGGGAATATGCTAAAGCAATATAAGGTTCCTCAACTTAGACAAGTTCTTCAGAACGAAGCCTTGATATTAGTCGTGATGGAATAGGGGAGCCTATAGGAAGGAAGGAAGGGGTTCGAAAAAGGTTAAGTACTTAGAGGGGGAATGAACTTGGTTCCAAAAGGTAGAGTAGGCCACCCTTCACTCATATTATAGGAGCCTATGAGTGGAGACCTTGTTTAGAATAACAAGATTCAACCTATTGTATATGCAATAAAACCTAACCTACTTTATGTAGATTGATTGAAGATGTCTTAAGTCCTTCATCAAGACCTTATCCATTTTGATATTTTCACTTTATTCATCTAATAAGAACCATGAAAATCCTAGTGTACACACATCATTTTGTTACATAACTCATATCAAGGTCCTCCCAAGTTCATAAAGGTGGGCCTATTTGATATAGTAAAAAACATTTATCAAGTAAGAGACTTTGATTCTTATTTCCTGTTCTCTCCTAGCTTTGGTTCTCATCTCAAACAAATTCTTGAGATAGGCTCTAAATTTATGAATGATCCCATTACTTTAATAAGGAGAACACATTTAAGAAAGAAAGAAGGTAGTACTTCAGGTTTTCTTCTTCTAAGGGCAAGTAACATATGTAAACCTTTTTGGAGTTATTCCTCTCCCATAATAAAGAAACTTCATTCCTATCTTAAGGAATGATAAACAAAATTCATTCATCTTTATTATCTCTCTAGATATTGACATTATACAAGTCACTACATAAAAGGGATTTGTCATAGAACCAAAGACTGGGAAAGGCTTCTTTTATATTAGGTGTTAGGTCTTCTCTTTCTTGTGTCTCTAGTATCGATATGATACAAAACATTAAATAAAAAAGATACATCATAGAACCAAACACGTGGGAAATACAAACTAGGTGTTATGTCTAATATTCATACTAACTCCAGTTATTGGCATGATATGAGTCATTACTTAAAAGAGATCCTTTGTAGAACCAGAGACTTGGAAATATTGAAGGATGTATTTTCTCTTTATTATATCAGTAATTATTGACATGAGACGAGCCATTACTTGAAAGAGATCTATCATAAGAGAATAATTTATTTAAAGATGTTACTTTACTGGTGTTGTATTTATTCTTTATACTATCTCTAGTTACCGACATGATACAAGTCATTACTTAAAAGAGATTTGTAGTAGAACTAGAGACTTCAGAAAGATTGTTTTGGGTTATGTTTTTTCTTTACTATTTCTTTAATTAAATGATATCTGTAAGTATGTTAAAGAAACACTTTGTCATCTATGGACCATTAAAATACTTTCTTGGGGTTATTAAAAGACTTATGTGGGTCCATTAAAATACCTTTGTGGACTTTATTGGGATTGTTATGTACATAAAAATACACATAAATAAGATATTAAATAATATAACAACTAAATAATAAATAATAAATAATTATTAATAATGAAAAGACATGACTATTGGCTATTGGGCACCCCAGCGGGGTATATAAGCAAGCCCTCACTTC